>CAUYON010133390.1:0-13988 GCA_963573935.1 Arctocebus calabarensis
TTATATAGTGATCAAGAAAATGCCATGAAGGCTATCTGTAACAGTACGATCAAAACATTTCTGAATGTATATGAATCATGCCCTATGATTGCACCAATGTACAGAATTATGATTCAATAAAATTATTTAAAAAAAAGAAAAAAAAAGTGGAATACAATAAATCAGACATAGGTGGTTATCATTGCAAACATCTGATGTTTCTTTTACATTCTTTTTACCTCCTGTGTTCCTGTTGAAATTCATCCCCTTTCCAACACTTCTCTAAGTACCTGTGAGCGTGAAACAGATGTATATATATATATATATATATATATGTGTCCAACTCTGGGGGTCTTTCATCACACTTCCCTCTTCAAAATAGTTTAAAGATTATAGGGATGTATTATATTGCACTACTTACAAATAAATAATTAAAAAATGTTTGATGCCCTGTTTTGTTTGATAATAAAAGTTATGATTTAATTTTATTAGATGGATAAATCTCAATTTCTTTATTGATTTCTAGTAATATATCTGACAAAATATATTTTGTGGGGTTTTTTTGTGCTTTTTTGTTTGCTTTGTTTCTTTAAGTATAGTCGGACAGAAAAACTGTTTAAATATAGTTGAACACAAAAACTGTTTTATCTACAACTATCTTGTTGTAGATATTTTCCATAAAACAAATGAGCTATAAATTTTTTAGCTGCTAAGTTTTCATGAAAATACATGTAAACTACATGATAAGACTATTTAAAAACAATGTTCTATGGAAAGTTTGTTGAAACTAACATTACTTTCATTCTTTCAATATTGTGGGAGAATTTTGCATTAAACCAGTTACTTAAAATTAAAGTGTTGTTTGCTAAATCTCAGTCAAGTGTTAATGGTGTATTTTTTAGACTTTGATATCCTCAGTAACGCTAGAGAAAATGAGTAACAAGTTCTTTTCAAAGTCAAGTGTTTTTAATTATTTGCTAGAAAGAATGGAGAAGAAAAGAAGGGAGGGAGGGAGGGAAGGAGGGAAGGAAGGAAGGAAGGAAGGAAGGAAGGAAGGAAGGAAGGAAGGAAGGAAGGAAGGAAGGAAGGAAGGAAGGAAAGAAGGAAGGAAGAAAGGAAGGAGTTGGTGAGTTAGTTTCTGACTGGGATATAACACTTTCTAATAAAGGGAACCAATGCTTTTGATGTTACAAAATTGTTTTGTTAAAGAAAATTCAGAGAATTTTAAAGGATTTAGTGACTAATTTCATAACAAAATTTCTTTAATCTTTTTATTAGTATAAACAAGATTTAACAGCTCAAAACATTTTAAGTTTAAAAATAAACTCAGTGCAGTGGCTCATACCTGTAATCCTAGTACTCTGGGAGGCCAAGCTGGGTGGATTGTTTAAGCTCAGGAGTTCAAGACCAGCCCAACCCAGATTGAGATCTCATCTCTAAAAGTAACCAGATGTTGTGTTGCGCACCTATAGTCCCAGAGACTCAAGATGCTGATGCAAGAAAATGACTTAAGCCCAAGAGTTTGAGTTTTCTGTGAGCTATGATACTACAGCACTCTATTAGGGGGTTACAAAGTGAGACTGTGTCTCAAAAAAATTTTTAAAAATAAAAATAAGGATATTATTGATACTGAATTCTATCTCATTATGTCAATAATTTGTGTTCCTGCTGTTATGTTGTATGTGGGACTGCAAACTAATAGGGCCTTATTGGAAAGAAGCACGAGCAATCCTCAAAGAGCTAAAAAATAAACTCTCCATAATCTCATTACCACGTATCTACCTAGAAGGAAAAGAATCATTTTGCCATAAGGACATTTGCACCAGAATGTTTATCACACATCAATTCACAATCTCCAAGATGTGGAATCAGTCCAAGGGTCCATCAATCGATGAATGTATATGGTACATGCAGCCTGGAATACTATTCAGCCATAAAAATAGAGGTTTTACATGTTTTGTAATAACCTGGATGGAGGTGAGGAACGTTCTCCTTAGTAAAGTATCACAAGAATGGAAAAGCAAGTAATGTGCCCTCAATATTAATATGAAACCATTAGATAAACAAACACAGACCTACAAAGGAGAAAAACACAATTAAATTTAAGTGGGGAGAAGTAGGGGAGAGGTAAAAAGTAGGGGCATTGGTAAAAACTCACTTAATGGGCACAATGTAAGAATATGCAGCACATCTCCTGAGCGGGGGGCTGAACTACAACTTAAACTTTAGCTAACAAATGCAAACATTGTGGCCTAAACGCTTGTACCCTCATATGAATCTGAAATAAAAAAATACTCATGTTCCTTTTTAGATACTAGAATTTGGGGCGACAAGAGTTCAATTAAGATCACTAAAAGAAGCGTGTTCAATAAAATTTTATTTATTTATTTATTTATCTATTTATTTTTTATTGAATCATAGCTGTGTACATAAAATGTATAATATACTTATGGGATTTTAAGTAGATTTGTGTTAATAATAATCAAAATGCATTCTCAAGCAGAATAAATGTTGTTAACACTTAGAGACCTAAAGAAAATGGAAATTAAAAAATTATTATTTTTTTAATAAAATTTTGATGCTAAAAATCATATAAATTGATAAATAAAGGACTTTCTGGCATGACAAATAAAATTAACATGAGAATGGTTTGGGAGATATCAGTGAAAAAGTAAAAGTTCTTCAAGAAAAATGAATATAATTGCCTGCTATAAAAAACAATTTGCTCATATTTTTGTGGATGATGTAGTATAATAAATTATGGTAAAAAGCCTTTGTATAAGTCTATTTAATTATGGGGGCACAATAATATTTGAATGCTGTGGAAATTATTAAATTTACAATCATTTATTTGCTAGTACAAATTTATAGTTCTCAAAAGAGTTGGAAGCAAGGCGTGCTTGTTCTTTCTTTGTGACAGCTGGTTTGGGCAGACAGCGATTGTCTACTCAATAGCACTTGTTCAAAAGGAGGGTTTCATCAATTAGTTTTTAAAAAGAATAATTATTTCTGATTGGTTTGTACAAAATGTACAAAGATTATTTATTGCTTGTTCTAAGTTCTCTTACGTTCTTCTCAAAAGGCATCAGTTATTTGTAATTCTACATTCAGGCTTTCTGTGGACCCATGTACTTTAAATGAGGGTTTTCTCTCTCAGAAACCCTAAGAAGTGAGAGAAGCAAGGGCTGAGCAGAACAGGAGGAAGCATTTGCCTCTTCTCTACACCAAGAAGTCGAGTGTCAGTCACTGAATCCAGCACCCACCCCGTGCACTGGGGAGGAGGTGAGACTCCAGCAGCTGGGGCTGTTTGACACAGTCTAGGGGGACAGACAGAACTTAGCCACTGTCTCTGGATTGCAGCACACCAGCAGACCTTCTACAATTAAAACAGCTTGGTTTATTAGTGAAGCATACCTATTGCAGACCTGTAATCAGATTAACTACTCAGAGACTGTGCTTCACAGTATCAAAAATTTAGTGCAGCCCTGGGAAGCAAAAGTCGCTCCATCAATGACCAAAGATAAATTTTCCACCATTCTGGCAAACTAGGAAACCAGGGTTTAAATTTAAGTTACTGAAAGAAAAAAAATCAATATGAATATGTGTGAAATTAATCACAGATCAGATTTTGTGCACTCAATATCAAGTGTATAACATGAGCATGATCAGCATAATACCCATGCTAGATCTTGGGAAATCATATTTTCTATATTTACCAAAAGAAAATATTAATTTACAAATAGGAACAGTGAAAAATAAGAGCCTTTATTTTTTATAAAAGCAGTTTTCTTCTTTATAAATATAATAATTTTATTCTTTGAAGCCCTCCTTCTTAGCTGGTGGGGAGACAGATTTGAGAAATATCTCCTGTCAGATTTCTGTGGCAATAAAGCCCTTTCTTTCCTGGCAATGCTCATTGCAGCAATTGGCTTTCTCTGCGGCAAGCAACCAGACTTGGTCCAGACCACATTTGCGTTTGGTTTCAGAATTTGGTGCCACAATTCTGTTTGGGGAGCTCATGGTTCAGTAGCTATAGATCAGGGAGATACCAAAACGCTTTGCACGTTTCTAGCTGTATGTCTGCCAGAGGTTGGTTTCAAACTCCCCTGCTGGCTCAGTGGTCCCCAGCCTTGGATGCATTCCTGATTGGCTTGGAAGAACAGATCTTTGAATTTGGCATTTGTGCCCTGATGGCTAAGTGCTATTTAAAGGTACTATAAAGAGGGGGAACACCTCTCTCAGTTTGGAGAATGCCAAAGGCATTCCCATTTGCTTTGGTTTGGAGAAGCCATGCCATCTGTGAGAGTGGGAATTGCACAACTCTCTTCCTTTGGCCCTCCTCAGACATCTGTGTTGAAACTGCAGTTGAGGGTTGTTGTTGTGTTTTGTCAGTTTTTTTTTTATTTCAGAATATTATGAGGGTATAAATCCTTTGGTTATGTGAATTGCTTCTGTGCAGTCTTGAGTCAAATTTACAAGTGTGTTCATCAGCAAGTTAGCCTGCATTTTGCCCATTGGATGTGCATTTTTCCCTCCCAAATGTGCACATCAGTGTTTACTAATTAGTCCCAATTTAATAGCGAGTGTATGTGGTGTTTGGTTGTCTACTCTTGCAAAATTTAACTTAGAGGAATGGTCTGCAGTTTCATCCAGGTTGTACCAAAAGGTATCATTTCACCATTTTTCTTACAGCTGAGCGGTGCTTCATGGTACATATATACCGCATTTTATTAAGACACTGATGGGTTGATGGGCACTTGATTGATTCCACATCTTTGTGATTGTGAAGTGTGCTTCAGTTAACATTCAAGTGCATGTGACCTTTTGATAAAATGACTTTTTTCTCCTTTAGGCAAACACCCAATAGTGGAATTTCTTGATCAAACGGTAGGACTATATTTAATTCTTTGAGGTATCCCTGTTATCAGAACGCCTTCATCAGTAGGTGTTTGGTCTCAAGGATTCAGAAATGAATTCATAGACCATAGATCAGTGGTAAGACAGGATTTATTTTTCAGAAAAGAATACGGAAAAAGCACCAGAGCTTCTGGCAGAGGGAAAAACCCAAGCTGGAAAACATCTCTCCTTGAGTCTTCTGTCTAGGCGTGTGTACATCTATAGCCTAATAAATAAATGGTTACGATCCCTTCTGCTGGGAGCAAGGTGTCAGTGTTCTGAGGCCTAGGAAACTTAAATGAAATTGACCAGTTGGAGGAAATGAGGAATTCCTTGTTCAGCCCCAAGTGCAAGGGGAGGGAGTCAGAGGCCAGGGGCAGAGACACTATGGCTTCCCGGAGCTGGAAACCTGGAGGTGCTGCCCAGCAGTTGTCTGGCTACTGGAGCCTCTGGTGGCCCCTCTGCTACCCTCCAACTGGCTGGCTCCTCTGCCCACTGCTGCACGAACACCCCAGTGTGGAGACAGCAGGTCTTCCCGGGTGGTGATGGTTAAACCCAGGAGCCACCTGCTCTGTCTCATCTCCATACAAATTTCCATAAAGGCTGTACTATTTTGCAGTTTCACCAACAGTGCATAAGAGTTATATTATCTCTTTATCTATACCAGCATCTGTTTTTTAAGGTAAGTTTTTAATATGAGAGAGAAATAAAGTCTTCCCCAGATAAGCAAATGCTGAGGGAATTTGTCAATGCCAGACTTGCCCTGTAGGAAGTACTCAGATCTGCATTATACACCAATCAGCACAACAGAATCCCACAACTGTGAAACCATCCAAATGCTCAACTTTAAAGCCCATACCACAATGGCCCAAGAGATAAAACAAAGCAGCAAAGGGGCTGAACAGAAATGTACCCTACTTATCAATTCTTTTAATAAATGTATATAGATTGAACTCCATTCTCAAGAGACAGGCTGGCTGAATGAGTAAAACAAGTACAAGCTAATTTTCTGCTGTCTCCAGGAAATGTATCTAATCCACGAGGATTCATTCTGATTCAAGGTGAAGGGATACAAAACAATATTTCATGAAATGCAGAACAAAAGAAATCTGATATATCCATTCTCAGATCAGATAATACAGACTTCAAAGCAAAAATATAAACAAAGACAAAGATGGACATTATACATATAATGGCAATGGGAACAACTCAACAATAAGGCATAATAATTCTAAAATGTATGCACCTAACACAGGTGCACCTAGATTTATAACATAAACTCTGTCAAACCTAAACAAAGTGATAAACAGCAGCACTGTAATAGCCAGGGACCACAATACCTCAGTGGCAGAGCTGGACAGATCCTGCAAACAGTAAATAAATAAACATGGGACTTAAATGAGACTCTAGAGGAAACAAGTGTAACAGACATCTACAGAACATTCTACCCCCAAACTACTGAAGATATCTTCTTTTCATCAGCACATGGAACATTCTCTATGATTGAGCACATTTTAGGCCACAACACATGCCTCAACAAATTCAAAAAATAGGAATTTGTGCTTACTTTAGTGTGCAAAGTAAACCAAATTGGGAAACCAAATTTAACCCTGGAACACCGCCCTTTGGAATGCATTATCCAAAATTGGCCCGTCTATGGGTTATGCACATATGAAGGACAGAGAAATTTATTTTGTTTGGCAATACTGCTGATTTCCATAACAAGATCTTGAGTCTGGATAAACTTGGCACCTCCATGGGTCATTAAATTATGATATGATTGCTAACTTTATTTATTTTTTGTTATCAAACCAGGAAATGGTATGAAATTCTTTATGTTCAATTGTTTCTTCTCCTTTTTCTAAAGTCAGATCAAATTGAATATAAAATTTCCCTACAATAGACAGAGACCCTTAAGAAGGTTAAGGAATGGGAATCAAAACCTGAAGACTCTGTCCAAAAATTAGAGAGAATTTACTTCCTGGAAGAACTTTGGACAGCTTTGGCCATAACTCTTAGCCTGGCCTCCTGCAACTTTAGCGCAGACCACAGCCCCTGCTCTGACCGTGATCTTATCCACAACCTAGGTTCCAACTCTGATTCTGGTTATTCTGATTCACTTTGTCCCAACTTTGGTTACTCTGATCCACTTATGCCCTTTTCTAAATAACTTTCTTCATTCCACTGTAGTTACTTCGTATGAATCTGTAACCTCTACCCTGTCCCTCTTATACTTCCTAGGTCATTTCTTCTTTTGAGTCAGTCCTGAAAAGACTGGGGACATTATTTTTCCCTCCCATACCTACTTGGGTACCAAATTAGGCAGCAGACTTCCTACATTCCCAGCAGGGCAATTTCCTTTCAGGGAAGTTCCCAAAGGGGGATTAAGTGAAAATGAACAATCTGTCCACACTAATGTGAATTTATAGCCCATTCAGCTTTCCTAATCTATTTATAATAATAGAAACAAAACCCCTTTCTACAGGATGACTCAAAGTGATAACTAATCTTTTTGAATCTATTTTTACTACATATCGTCTCATCTAGATGGAAGTAAAAAGCCAACTCAACATTTTGTGGATCTTTGAAGAATGCCAAACTGTATCAGAAAAAGCCAAAGAGGAGGCTGATCCACCACATGCAGAATACTCAGATAACCAGAAGAGGACCAAACTAGTCAAGTGGTCCCTAAACATGACTCTAACTGGAGTCTGAGCAAGAAAGATAAACATAAAAGTCAAGACTTTTGAGATTGCCTTTTAGCTAAGCTCAGGAAAAGTGTCCCTAAGATTAAAAGTCTCAACAAAGTTCAGGAAATACAATCAGATGAGAATCCATCAGATTTTTTTCAAAAGAATTTCAGAAGCATACAAATAGTATACAGACAGAGACCTGGAGAACCCTGAAAACTTGTGATTAATTAAAATGAACTTTATTGGTCAAAGCATGCCTGATATTCACAAAAGTTCCAAAAAGTGGAAGGTGCTTTAACCTTGCCAATATCTCCGGTTGAAATGGTCTATAAGGTTATTATAAGTTGTGAAAAAAAATTTTTTTTAAAAGATAGAAAAAAAGAAAACTACATGAACCAATGAAATGAAACCAATAGGCTAAATTATGAGGCGCATCCCTGATAAGAACACTCAAGGGGCCAAATAAAAGAAGCTCACAGCCTCAAAAGAGGGGAAAAGGATTAGCCAAATTCCCTTCCCTTCTACAACCAGAAAAAAATCAATGTCTTTATTGTAAAGGAGGAGGTCATTGAAAGAAGACTGCCTTAACCTGAAGGAGAAAGAAGGTAGGGTACCTGCGCTATAATCAGCTGGAATAGATAGAGAAGACAGAGACTGATGGGGCCCTAGGGTTCCCCAAAGTCTCTGGCAATTACATCCCATAATTAACACCTCTCACTGGGAGCTTAGGGTAACATAACAGTAGAATAGATGGTTAGCATGACTAGACATATTTTGCTTCTGAATCTCTGTGGTAATATATCCTTTAGGTAAAATTTCCTTAGCTCTGCACATAGTACAGGTAATTACAGGAAAAATTTAATTTATAGTTCAATTGTAAAAGAAAGATGATAACCACGTCTTTTCCAAAAACAACTCCAAGGGAGAAAAGGAAAGATGTACACAAGTAACATTGCTGCTAAAGATGTGTAGAAACATTGTGACCTGACCTAAGTCATCCAAAGATGATTAACCAAGAACAAAGAAGCTTTATAACGTCTTCATGCCCAGTTAATCACTGGTAACTCCCTTGTGCAGCCTTTTATTTCTTCCCCTTGCCCTTAACATAAAAAAGAAGATAGGTTTATAATAACTGAATATGATTCTTTAGGACATCAGTCTGCCATAAGCAACTGTATAATTTCCAACTATAATTAGAAAGCCTAGAAGTATTGGAAAATTTTCTGACCGTATGCAACCTATCATGATCAAATCAGGAAGAAATCAGAAACCTGAAAAACCAATAACAAACAACAGGATTATAGCAATAGTAAAAAGTCTTCCATTAGACAAAAGCCAAGGACCTGATGGTTTTACTGGTGACTTTTACTAAGCATTCCAAAAAGAATTAATGTTACTCAAACTATTCCATAAAATCAAGGTGAAGGGCATACTCACAAACTCATTCAATGAGGCCTATATCATCCTGATGCTAAAACTAGAAAAAGACACAACAACAAAAAAGAAAACTATAGGCCAATATAGCTAATGAGCCTAGCTGTAGAAATCCTCAATGAAATCCTAGCAAACTGAATTCAACAACACTTTATAAAGAATATTCATCGTAGGGGCTGTACCTGTGGCTCATGGAGTAGGGCGCTGGCCCCATATACCGAAGGTGGCGGGTTCAAACCCAGCCTTGGCCAAACTGCAAAACACAAAAAATAGCCAGGCCTTATGGTGAGCGCCTGTAGTCCTAGGCTACTCGGGAGTCTAAGGCAAGACAATCGCCCAAGCCCAGGAGTTGGAGGTTACTGTGAGCTGTGTGACGCCACAGCACTCTACCAAGGGAGATAAAGTGAGACTCTGTCTCTACAAATAAAAAAAAGAATATTCATCATAGATAAGTGGGATTCATCCCAGTGATGCAAGAATGGCTCAACATACACAAATCAATTAATGTAATATGACATATCAACAGAATGAAGGACCAAAACCTTAAGATTGTTTCAAATGATGCTGAAAGAATAGTCAATAAAATTTTAACAACATTTCAGGATAAAAATTCTCAAAAACTGAGTACAGTAGGATCATACCTCAACATGATAAAACCTATCCTGATAGTTCCACAGCTAATACTGAATCAGAGAAAAACCAAAAACTTTTCCTCGAAGATCTTGAACAATAAAGACCACCCACTTTTACCACTTTTATTCACCATAGTACTGGAAGTCATAGGTAGAACAATCAGACAAGGGAAAGAAACAAATTTCCATCCAAATTGGAAAGGAAAAATTCAAAACAAATTTCCTTCTTTTCCAATGATTTGATCTTCTATCTACAGAAACATAAAGACTCCAAAGAGGGGGGGGGGGGACAACTATTGGAACTGATAAACTCGGATAAAAAAATCAACATACAAAATTGTCACAACTATCAACCTGAAAAAAATCCAAGAAATTTATCTCATTACAATAGCTACAAATAAAATACAATACAATAAAATAAAATAAATGTGCCTAGGAATAAAACAAAGAAGTAAAAGATCTCAACAATGACAACTATAAAACAGTGATAAAAGATATTGAAGAAGGTACAAAAAATGGAAAGATATTACATAGAGATAGCTTGGGAGATAAATGTTGTTAACATATCCATACTATCCAAATAAATCTGCAGATTCTATGCATTCTCCATGAAAATACAAATAACATTTTCATGGAATTCTTTTTAATCCTAAATGTTGTGTGGAACTATAAAGTACACAGAATAGCTAAAGCTATCCTGAGGGAAAAAAAACCAAAACTGGAATAAAAATATATCAAATTATATTACAGACTTACAGTTACCAAAATAGCATGGTACTAGCATAAAAAACAGACGTGTAAGACCAATGGAACAGAGTAGAGAACCCAGAAATAAATCTATACATCACTGGTGAACCTATCTTTGACCAAGTTGCCAAGTACATACATGGGAAAAACATAATCTCTTCAATAATTGGTAATTGGTAATCTAGATCTCTATATTCAGAATGAAACTAGATCTTATCTTTCGTCATGCACAAGATCGAATGAAAATGGATTAAAGATTAAAAAGAAACCTTGGAAAAATACTTCCATAGTTTGATCTGTGCAACTCCCATAGCATATGTAAGCAAAGCAAAATTAGACAAAGGGTATCACATCAACCTAAAAATCTTCTGCACAGTGAAGGAGACAGTCACAAAGTCAAGAGACAACTCACAGAATGGGAGAAAACACTTCCAAGCTACCCATCCATTAAGGAATAATAACTAAATATATCAAAAGCTTTAACAACTCAACAGGAAAAATATCAAATAGTCTGATTAACAAATGGAAAAAATATCTGAATAGACATTTTTCAGAAGCCATTCAAACAGGCAACAGATATATTTAAATGATGTTCTACAATCATCATTATCAGAGAAATGGAAATCAAAACCACAATGAGGTATGACATCACTTCAGTTGAATTAACTTGTATTGACACGATCAGCAAAGATGAATGCTGACCAGGATATGGAGACAGGCAAAAGCTCCTACACCATTGGTGAAAATGTAAATTAGTGTGACTACTATGGAGAACCTTCACAAAACTAAAAAATAGAACTAATATACAATGCAGCAAGCCCACTGCTAAGAATATGTCCAAAAGAAAAGAAATTAAGTATTTCAAAAATGTATCTGCACTTCCATGTTTATTGCAGCACTATTCAAAATAGCCATGATTTGGAACCTAACCATCCATCATTGTATGAATGGCTAAAGAAAATGTGGTCTGTTATATATACTGGAATATCATATAGCCATGGAAAGGAATGAAATCCTGCCATTTTCAACAACATGGATAGAACTGGAGAACATTATGTTAAGTGAATGAAATAAGCTAGGCACAGAAAGATAAATCTCATATGTTCCTATTCATATGCACTTGCTTAATTAAAGAAATTGATATCATAGAGATAAACAGAATGTTTGCTACTGGAGTCTAGGAATGACAGCAGGAAGGGGGAATAAAAGTGGTGGTGGTGGCTAATGAGTGAAAAAATATATAGTTAGAATGAACTATATATATATATATATTTATTTATTTATTTATTTATTTATTTATTTATTTATTTATTTACTGTTGGGAATTCATTGAGGGTACAAGAAACTAGGTTACACTGATCGCATTTGTTAGGTAAAGTCCCTCTTACAATTGTGTTTTGCCCTTGACACACCAGGACCCCACCCCCCTCGCTCCTTCCCTCTCTCTGCTTTTCCTTTCCCCATCCCTCCCTCCTTCTAAGCACAGCAGAATGACTATAATTGACAGTAAGTTAGGACATACTTTAAAATACTGAAAGATAAGAATTTAAATATTACTACTGCAAACAAATGATAATACCTCAGATCACGTATGACCCAATTCCCCTTATTTGATTAATATGCATTGAATGCCTGTATCAAAACATCACATATGTCCTGTAAATATACATAATTATTATTCACATGTAATAATTAAAATACAAATACAAATTTTCAAATAAAATACAATGTAGGTAGGCACATAAAAAATGCACAAAACAGCAGAGATAGATTGCAATAAACATGGAAAAAATAAGAGTGGGGACAAAAGTGAGTCACATGTAGGTCTAAAATTCACAATGATTTCCTCCTGTACCTTGCATTAAGTGTTGTGAAATGAACAGGCTAGTAAGACCCCAACCTCTCCAGAAGATATGGATTCCCCATGGCAGATAGAGACTCCTCAGTTAAGATAATAGGAACCCAGTGGCCATGATTAGTGAGAGGAAATCAGGCATCTGCCTCTGTGATAAGGGAATACACAAGCCCTCCTGCGCATATTTTGGGGCTTAAGCGCTTGCCTGGATGTCTACCCTGGACAAAAGCAAATCCCCATAATGATTATTTGCTTTGACTGTTAATCGGGTAGAAGACGGCCTGGTTAAACTTTCTACTCAGGCCTTGCACTGTTTCCTCAGTGTTCACAGACCCTGTAGGAGAGTTTGCAAGCTCTGTCCTCTACAGGCAAGGCTCTAGGAAAAGCAAGACCTGCCCAGATAAGAAATTTAGTGATTCTTTTAGCTAACCTGCTTTTATTCTGCCTTGCTCAGCTACTGCTCTATTTTTCCCTTTTTCTGGCGGTGTTTTTCCTTGCCAAGAATGGGGTCTTTGGTCCCCGTTCTCCCTGCATAAATGGACCTGATTGAGGACTAGGGGTTGGAGCTTGTCCTAAACCCAACCCTGCCTTCTTTCCCCTACTCTGCTTTGCTTTTACGTTGGAGGCTGCCTCCCTCTGATCTGAAGATTAGTTTTTGTAGAAAATAAAGTTCTCTTTTTCTCTTCCGCAAACCTCCTTGTCTTTATTAACAATATACATTTGCTATCCTTCTTTTTAACAACCAAGAGATAACTTTACAAAGATACAAGTTCAATTTTTACTGAGATAAAATACATTAGCTGTGCAGAAGAATTACATGTATAGGAACAGAGAAGATATTTTTACCACTTAAAATTCACAAAAAAGATATAATGTGATATGGTGGGGGTGAAAAACCCTCTCTGCTCACCGTGCATGAAAGAGACATAGCTATTTTCATGTAGGGCTTTTTTCCTCCTAATTTGATTTCATGTAGGCTAACAGCATTAACCAAGGCACATTTTAGAACACTACTCTGAGAAATATAACAATGCTCTACTCCCGAATACCTAATTCCTGTAATATCCTGCTCATTAGACACATTTGTAGACATACAATTATGATCCATTAGACAGCACTGCAGTCCCCTGAAGGAACTCATTGCATGTTATTACACTTGGTACACTGGTACATGGACAGAGTGGAGAAGAAGCTTAATAAGTCTTCAAAAGATATAAACCCTTGATGTTTCTTAAAAATATAAAATTTATATATACAAGAAACTTTGGGGAAAGGTAACAATACTAACTCATTTAATAACTTGTTCGTAGGTCATTTCAATAACAGAAACTTGATTTCTATCCATAGAATTTCACTTCTCCGGGCGGCTCCTGTGGCTCAGCGAGTAGGGCGCCGGCCCCATATACTGAAGGTGGCGGGTTCAAGCCCGGCCTCGGCCGAACTGCAAAAACAAAAAAGTAGCCGGGCGCTGTGGGGGGCGCCTGTAGTCCCAGCTACTCAGGAGGCTGAGACAAGAGAATCGCTTAAGCCTAAGAGCTGGAGGTTGCTGTGAGCAGTGTGACGCCACGGCACTCTACCCAGTGCTTTAAAGTGATACTCTGTCTCTACAAAAAAAAAAAAAAAAAAAAAGAATTTCACTTCTCCAATTCACCAACCCAGGGAAAATTCCATTTTCTAATAGAACAAAATATACTTTATCATCCAAAGTCCAGCCAGTCCTCACATAACAGGTTAATGAAAAGGCTAACTTCT
>CAUYON010133393.1:0-10620 GCA_963573935.1 Arctocebus calabarensis
AACTAAAAAGCTTCTGCACTGCTAAGAACATAGTCCAGTATTTTTGTATGTTTGTTTGCTCATACACTTGAAGTGATATTGTCTTCATTTTATAGATGAAGGAGGTATAGCTCAGAAAGATTAACTAGCCCATACCACAGACCTAAAAGTGACGAAGCTGAGGTTTTGCCTAGCTCTATCTGTCTCCAACATATACATATTTACTGTCAAATTCGTTTTTAAAAGGTCAGTCAATTGTTCTCTCCTCTCTTCCCTCTTATCCTCTCCTCCTCCTCCCTCTCCTCCCATAACTACAGCAGAGATTTAAGACGCATAAACAAAAGGAAAACCATTGGCCAAGAAATGGTCAATACCTCAAAATAACCAGACATCACAGCACCAGAGCACCAGTATGTTTCACTAGAATTAAGATACCAGCCAAACCATCACAAAGGCCTTCCCAAGAAGATGCATGGAGGCAAGGGGTGACTCAATGAGGGCCATAGATCATAACAGCAGATAATGAAGCTATTTTTCCATCCTCATTGTAAAACAGATGCTGAGTGGCCAAAGCCATACATATTCTTCCAGTAGAAAGTGGTCCATAGTAATTAGAAAAACATCATCAGTTACCAGGGTTGGAAACAGTTATCAGAAAGAGGGTCTGGAGGAAATCTTACCAAGAGGCATGGTTTGGGGATCCATTTTCCATACTTGAGTCTGAAGGAGTCTTGATGTAGTTTCAGGCCTTTGGATTGTCAAAGCATCCTGAACATAACATTGGACCTTGATTGGCCTCTGTGGTGGCTCCATACCTGGCTTCCTTCCCATGACTCAAGGCCATCAAATTGACTCCATTTTCTCCTCAGCCTGTTAGGCCAACTTATTCTTTGGAAGAAGAAGGTAGAGGTTTTCTAGGTACAGTATCATATGTAACTCCAAGAGGAGACCATAAACATTTCCTCTGCAGCTACTATTGATTTACCCAAAACTTGCTTTTTCTTTAACATATTGTTGTCTGGCAATACTCTTCAATGGAGGCTGCTCATTTTCCACAGTCCTCAAATCTCAGGGCCAAAGAATAAATTATTCCTGTTCCCCAGAATAACTTTCCTAACCCCCTATGTCCCTAAAACCTACACCATCCAGTTATTCTCGTGTCTTTTTATAGTCTACCTTGTTAATTTAAAAAGAAAATACAGAGAATTGACTCTGTGCCTGGCCCTGGGCCTTTGCAGATGTTGTCCTAAAAATCCTCACAATTGCCCTGTGAAGTGTTTATTATTATTCATAAGGGGTCATATGCTCTTCCCAAGGTCACACAGATAGCAAGTAGTTGTGTGCATATGAACCCAGATCTGCCTGATGCTGAAGTGCATCTTCACCACTAACACATGTAGTAAAGCAAAGACAGTCCTACATGGTAAGTGCATTAATGGGGTTACACGGTAAGTGTATAAATGGTGCAGTGTGGCGAGAATGGCATGGAAAAGCTGCCTGGAGCCCTCAAAAAGTCTTCAGAGAAGAGCTAAGGAGATGAGTTCCAAAGGGCAGTCTCCTAGGAAGAAGGGGAGCAAGGAGAAAAAGCATTCTATTCAGAGAATGCAATATGTGCTAAGGCATGAGTGTTCACTCTGCATCATGCAAAATATGAATGCTGTATCTATGTAGGTAAGTAGCAAGAGACACTGTTGGAAAAACAAGTAAATCAGGCTAGTTAACAGGGAGACATGGGTACTTGTAAGGGGCATACATGTCTCCTATAGGCAGTAAGGATTCATCCATTTAAGAATTGAAAGCAAGCATGAGATTTGTCCTTGTGAAGGCTCATTTTGACAGCGAGGGACAGATTTTACGAGAACAAGCCAGGAGGCAAGAAAGCCAGTAGGAAGACTTGTCATCCAGGTGAGAGAGGATGGTAGTCTTGTGATGAAGAGAAGGGAAAAGAATAGATTCAAGAAATACTTAGAGAGAATTCAGTAAAATGAGTAAGTATAAAAGTAATATACCAAAAATCAATAGCTTTTCTATGTATAAACATTTAGATTATACAATGGAAAGAAAAAACTCATCAAATTAGCAATACAAAAGATTAAAATTCAAATGATAACTTTTAGTGAATCTTTAGAATTATAATTTTAAATCAATAATATATAAACATATAAAACTCTATGAGGCACGTAAAAGAATACTTGGAGAACATACTTTGTTTTTATCTAGGAAGACTGAATCATGGAAATTTAATATACTCCCCAATTAAAATACTCCCAGGAATTCTTTTTTTTAAGAAACTTGTATATAAAAAGTCATCTAGAAGAACAAGAATGCAAGGCAATATAGCATAATGGTTGAAATCCTATTATTTTGAGTCAGAAAGACCAAGTTTGAGTCCTGATACTTGCCCCACATATTCTTACCACTAGCTTGTTAACTTTAACAACTCTCTTGACCTCTCTGTCCCTTGGTTTCTGCATCTGTAAAATGAAGATGATTCCACATATAACCTGGAGTAGTTGTAAGGATTAAGTGAAGTAATAGTGTAAATGAAACACAGTATCTTGTACATATTGAATACTACATAAAGATTGGTTATTATTATAACTAATGAAATGAAAGCATTAGATTGAACCATATGAAATTGCTATTTTTATAGGTCAAAAATAGTCATATCTTGACAATTTCATGTGATTCAGCCTAATATAAATTAATATGTGACAATGTTGCAGCATTCCTTCTATATAAATAGTTCTACAAAGTTGAAAAGAATGTTTTAACAAGGGAATGAGCAAATAACACAAACAAACAGTATATATTTTTCAATGGTCAATACACAAAAAAGTTTCATCTTACTATTATATTAGTAACACTAAAAATATAAATTAAAATAATTATGATATGTTATTTTAAACTTACATTGGCAATATTTTTGGATAGCATATTAAGTATTTGCAAAGCTGTGTGGTTATAGGCATACCCATGTCCTATTGGCTGCTTAGTGTAGCGATTAAAAAGCATGGATTACAAGATCCAATGTGCCCAGATTCCAATCCCATCTTTACCAGAAAACTAGGTACATAATTAGGGCAGATAATTGTTTCTCTCTTTGCCACATGTTTAAAGTGAGTGTTGTCATGGAAAAATGTTCGTCATCCCTAATCATCAGCAAAATTCAAGTCAAAACCATCTGAGATATCACCCAACCCAAGTGAGAATAGCCCACATCACAGAATCCTAAAACTGCAGCTGCTGGTGTGGGTGTGAAGAAAAGAGAACCCTTTTGCACTGCTGGCGGGATTGCAAACTAATACAGTCTCTGTGGAAAGAAATATGGAGACTTCTCAAAGAACTAAAAGTTGACCTTCCACTTGACTCCACAATCCCATTACTAGGTATCTACCCAGAAGAAAAAAATCATTTTACCACAAGGAAGTAAGAACTAGAATATTTATTACAGCTCAATTCACAATTGCCAAAATGTAGAAGCAACCCAAGGGTCCATCAACCCATGAATGGATTAACAGACTGTGGTATATGTACACAGAGGAATACCATTCAGCCATAAAAAGATGGAGATTTTATATCTTTTGTGTTTACCTGAATGGAGTTGAAACACATTCTTCTTAGTAAAGTATCACAACAATGGAAAAAACAAGTATCCAATGTACTCAATGTAATATGAAACCAATATATAAACAACTACAAGCCCACATGAAAGAAAAAAGCACAAGTATAATCTACTAAGGGGGAGGGGAGAGGAAGGAGAGCAGAAAGAGGAGGAGGGAAGGTGATTGGCAAGATCTCACCTAGTGTGCACAATGTGAGGGTAGTCAGCATGCTCCCTTGGTGAAGGGCTCAACTACACTTTGAACTTTACAATTGAAATGAAAACAATGTAACTGAAACATTTGTACTCTCATATTAATCAGAAATAAAAAAAATAAATTGAGGCTGATTACTGTCTCTATCTTACAAATATTGTGAGGATTAAATGAATTAATTTCTATGTACAGCACTTAGAACGTGGCCTCACTCACAGTGTCATGTATGTTATGTTTTTCCTTTAATTGCCATTATTGTTATGTTGGTGGGCATGAACCACTAAACAGTCTCCAAAGCCCCAAACCTGAAAGCTATTCTAGATGTATCTTTCTCCCTGACTCACATATCCAAATGATCATATTGTTTCTCTTCAGTGTGAAAAGACTGAAAAAAATTGCAGTCATCTTTTCACTTCCATTATTACTACCATTCAGGCTTTCAGTATCTTATTATTTCATGACCTCATAATTACATTGAACTTATCGTGTATCTCCTCAGCCCCCTAATCATCCTTCCTTCCTACTACTCAATTTGTCTTACTTAGACGTGAGACAGATCACATCCATCTCCTGCCTCCAAACCTACAATGCCTCCCCTTATGTGCCTACAGAATAAAGTGTGGAATTCAGGACAATCTAAGTCTCAATATACACATTTGTGTCTCCATGATTTTCCACATGCTATGCTCTCAGCCTGGGATGCTGTTTCTTCCTTCTCTATCTCCTGCAATCATATACTTCCTTAAGTCACAGCCCAAGTGCCACTGCTTCTATGAAGCCTTCCTTGATCACTTGATTATCTATTCCACGCCTCTCTCCCTGCCAAATCAGATTAACTTTACTCCGAGTTTCCACAGCCCATTAATCATTCATGTTTTTAATGTATTACTTACTCCATCCTGTGTGGATTTGCAGTTGTGATTTTCTTATCTTCCTCACTTGGATCTAAGCACCTATGAATATGAACCACCTGCCTTTAGTTATCCTTCTTTTCTCTTACACATAGCTCTTAGCTTAACTTTCAGAAGATCATTGGATGTTTAATGAGTCAAACTAAACATGATCATTAAAATCCATAGATCTTATCTAGTAATAAACGGAAGCAGTGGCTTGTCTGCTTGCTGCTTCTGAGAAAATGGGACATCCCTAGAGAAAGTCAGGCAAAAGTCCATCTGCGTGTTTTTCTAGTTAGAGTTACCTCCTCTAGGTCTGGCATAAGGTATGGTTGATTGGTCAACTATCAGTCAGAATCACTATCTCAAACTTGTGTGTGGAAAGAAGAGGTTGTAAGAGGTTGAGAAGCAGGTCTTGAGTAGCCTTGCAGGAGAAATTTTATTGAGGATCTATTTGGTTTCAAGTGAACTTTTATTTTATTCATTATTCTTTCACAATATTACAGGGGTATAAATGTTTTTTTTTTAATTTTATTGAATCATAATTGTGTACATTGGTGCAATCATAGGGCACAATGTGCTTCATATACAATCAGAAATATTTTGATCGTACTGTTACAGATAGCCTTCATGGCATAAACGTTTACGTTACATGAGTATCTTGTACAATGCTTAAATCAGGGATTTTGAGATGCCCATTACCAGAATAGTGTTTATTGTACTGAACAAGTAATTTTTCAATCACATACTTCCCCCTTTCCCTGGTTTCCAATGTCCTTTACACATTTTTGTACCCAAATTATAATGGTCTCTAGTTCCACCCAAGTTGCGGCAAAGGACGTTATTTGATTCCTTTCATGGCTGAGTACTACTCCATGGTATCTACATACTACTATTTTTTCTTGATTTGCTCATGAATTCACAGGCCCTTAGGTTGATTCCATATCTTTGCAATTGGGAACTGTGCTGTGATAAATACTCAAGCACAGATGTCTTTTGATAAAATGACTTGTTTTTCTTTGTGTAGATAACGAGTAGTAGGATTGCTGGGTTGAATGTTAAGTCTACATTCATTTTTTGAGGAATCTCCACACTGTCTTCCGTAGAATTTATACAAATTTTCTGCCCAATCAACAGTGTTTAAGTGTCCCTTTCTCTTTGCATCCATACCAGTATCTATGTTTCGTTGACTTTTTTTTTTTTTTTTTTTTTTTTTTGAGACAGAGTTTCAAGAGCTGTTGCTCTGGGTATAGTGCCATAGCATCATAGCTCACAGCAACCTCCAACTACTGGGCTCAAGCGATATTCTTACCTCACTTTTTCTATTTTTAGTAGAGATGAGGTGTCACTCTTGCTCCAACTGGTCTCAAACTCAAGAACTCAAGCAATTCACTCGCCCCAGCCTCCCAGAGTGCTAGGATGACAGGCATGAGCCACTGTGCCCAGCTGTTCTTTTTTGACGTTTTAATAGTGACCATTCTGACAGGGGAAAGGAGGTATCATTTTAATTTGTATTTGCCTGATGATTAGTGATGTTCAGCATTTCTTTATATGTTTGTTAGTCATTTTTCTATCTTCTTTTGAAACAGTTATGTTTGTGTCTTTTGCCTACTGTTTGATGGGGTGGTTTCATTTGCTCTTGCTGATTTGTGTGTGTTCTCTATAGATTTTGGCTATCAGCCCTTTGTTAGATGAGGATTTTGAAAAATTTTCTCCCATTTTATAAGCTGTATTTTCACTTCGTAGATTATTTCATTTGCTATACAGAAGATTTTGTTGTTGATTTGCCTTTGGGGTCTTAGTCACAAATTCTTTGCCTCGGATTATTTGTAAAAGAGTTTTTCCTGTGTTTCTTTCTAGAATGTTTATGGTTTCATACTTACAATTATGTCTTTTGTCCACTTTACATTTATTTTTATATATGGCAAGAGATAGGGGTCCTGTTTCATTCTTCTGTGAATGGCTATTCACTTTTCCCAACACCGTTTATTGAATAACATCTTTCCCCCAGTATAAGTTATTATCTGCTTTGTCAAAGACCAGTTGGATTTATATAGATGGTTTTATTTACAAGTTCTCTATTTTTGTCCCTTTGGTATGACCCTACTTTTATACTAGTTCATTCTGTTTTGGTTACTATAGCCTTTTACTATTATTTGAAGTCAGGTAATGTGAAAACTCCAGATTTGTTCTTTTTGCTTAAGATGGTTTTGGCTATTCAACCTCTTTTTTGGTTCCAAATTTATCAATGGATGATTTTTTTTTTCTACATCTATGAAGTAAGACATTGGTATTTTGATTGAGACTGTGTTGAATTTGTAAATCATGCTGAACAGTATTTCATCATTGTTCTGTAGTAATCCTTATAGAGATCTTTTACGTCCTTAGTTGTGCATATTTCTAGGTATTTTACTTACTTTGTAGCTATTGTGAATGATACTGAATCTTTAATTTGATTCTCAACTTGATTATGATGAGTACATAGAAATGTTAATGATTTGTGTACATTGATGTGTAACCTGAGACTTTGCTAAATTTATTTGTTAATTGTAGGAGACTTTTGGTGGAGTCCTTAGTGTTTTCTAGATACAAGATCACATTGTCAGCAAACAGGAATAGTTTGACTTCCTCTTTCCTGATTTAGATGCTATTTGTTTCTAGCACTTTCAGTATATTCAATGGAAGTGATGACAGTGGGCACCCTTGACTTTTTCCAGCTCTTAGGGGCAATGCTTTCAACTTTTTCCCATTCACTGTTGTGTTGACTATGGGTTTTTCAAGTTTCTTTTTACTTTTATAATTTTGATACATGTTCTTTCTATGCCTAGTTTTTTGAGGGTTTTTATTATGAAAGGTTGCTGGATTTAATCAAATGCTATCTCTGCATCTATTGAGATAATCATATGTTCTATGTTTTTGGCTTCTGCTTATGTGGTGAATCATGTTTACTGCTTTGTGTATATTGAACCATCCTTGTATCCCTGGGGATAAAACCCATTTGATCATGATGAATCTTTTTGTTGTGTTATTGACTTCAGCTTGCTAGTAATTTATGGAGGATTTCCACATCTATGTTTAGAAGTGATATTGGTCTGGAGTTTTCTTTTTTTGTTGTGTCCTTTCCTGGCTTTGATATCAAGGTGATATTTGATTCATAGAATGAAATAGGGAGGATTTGCTCTTTTCTCAAGATTATGAGATAATTTATGTAGGATAGGTTCCAGTTCTTGTATATTTGGTAGAATTCAGCTATGAATCCATCTTGCCCAGAGATTTTTTGTTTTGGGGAGATTTTTTTTTATTACTGTTTCAATTTTACTGCTATTTATTGGCCTAGTCAGGATTTATGCTTCTTCCTGATTGAGGCTTGGGTGTTTGTGTGTTTCCAGGAATTTATCCATTCCCTCTAGGTTTTCCAGCTTATGTACACAAGAGGCTCTTGTGGTATCATAGATGATATTTTGCATTTCTGAAGTACCAGTTCTAATACCTGCTTTTTCACTTCTGATTGTGCTTACTTGAGTCTTTTCTCTTACATTTCTGGTTTGTGTGGCTAGTGGTCTCTCATGTTGTTTACAATTTCATAGAACCAACTTTTTATTTCATTGATCCTTTATGTTATATTTTTAGTTTCCAGTTCCTTTAGTTCTGCTTTGAGATTTATTTTTTTTCTTCTCCTGGCTTTAGGATTGGTTTGTTTTTCTTTTCCCAGTTCCTTGAGATTTGACATTAGGTTTTTAATTTGTGATCTTTCTTTTTTTATATATATATATATAGTTATTTAAAGCTATGAACTTTCCCGTTAGGACTGCTTTAACTATATGCCATAGATTTTGAAAGTTTATGACACCTTTTTCATTCAGTTCAAGGAATCTTTTGAGTCCATTTTAATTTTATCATTAACCCAAAGATAATTCAGCACCAATTTATTTAATATCCATAACTATGGATAGATTTGCATGTTTCTCTTGGAATCGACTTCTAGTTTTAGTCCCCTGTGGTCTGATTTCATGGTACATGGTATGATTTCAATTTTTTTGAATTTGCTGAAACTTGTTTTGTGGTCTAAATGTGATCAACCTGGGAATATGTCCAAAGTGCTGGAGCTGATGAGAAGAAGATATATTTAGAAGTGTGAGGGTAGAATGTTCTATAAATGTCTATTAAGTCCATTTGTTCTTGTGTCCCATTTAAGTTCATATATTTAATGAATTTCTCCTTCAATCATATATCTAGTTCTGATGCTACTGTTTATTTCTTTGCTTAGATTGCATAGAATTTGTTTTATGAATCTGGGAGCTACTGGGTTAGATGCTCATATATTTACAATTGTTATATACTTACTGAATTGCTCCATTACCATTATATAATGGGCATCATTATCTTTTTTTAACCATTGTTGATTTATTTATATATTTGTTTATTTGTTAGTATTCAACTGCTGTATATTCAAATGCATATTTTAAAGATGAAAAACTTTTTAATGAGATCATCAAACATGTATCCTAATTTGTTAGTATTTGTACATGGAAAAGGATACTAGTAGGCAAATTAACAAAATTAATGGCAAAGTTGGAAAGAAAAAAAAAGATTCTTTAATTAAGAATTGAGTATTGAAATTTATCCCATCAGATAATAGAAACTTATTACAGATGAAAAATGGTAAGTATTTGTTCTTTGCCTTTCTTTTTTCTTTTTTTCTAGAAGGGAATATTTTTACACTGCTGGTGGGACTGCAAACTAATATAACCTTTTTGGAAGGAAGTATGGAGAATCCTTAAAGAACTCAAATTACACCTCCCATTTGATTTTGCAATCCCATTACTAATCATCTACCCAGAAGAAAAAAAATCCTTTCATCATGAGGACATTGCAGCTCAAATTACAATATCTAAAACATGGAAACAACCTAAATGCCCACCAACCCAGGAATGGATTAACAAGCTATGATATATGTATACCATGGAATACCATTCAGCCATTAAAAAAGATGGAGACTTCACATCTTTTGTATTAATCTGGATTAGGTTGAACACATTCTTCTTAGTGAAGCATCACAAGAATGGAGAAGCAAGAATCCAATACACTCAATTCTAATATGAAGGTAGTAGATATCTAATATAAGGTTGGGGTAGGAGAATGAAAGATTGGGGAGGAGGAGGAGGGAGGAGGATGTAGGGTTGTGGTGTATGGCACACCTCTTGGGGCAGGGGCACAATTACAAGAGGGACTTTACCTATAACCACAATTAGTGTAACCATTGTTTATTCAAAGTGGATTTTATCTAATATGAGAATGGCTACCAGTTCACTATAGCTTTTCATTTGCATGGGATATTTTTTCCCATCCTTTTACCTTGAGGCTATGTGATCTGTTATAATTTACATGTGTTTCCTAGAGATACAAAATATGTGAGTTGTGTTTTTTATCTATTCAGCTACTCTATGTCTTTTAAATGGGGCATTCAGACTGCTCACATTCATTATTAGTGTTGATATGTGGGAGGCTGTTCTGTTCATCATGGTAGATGATACTTTATTGTTTTGTTTCCCCTCCTATGCTATCGTTTTATAAGAGCTGTGAGCTTTGAGTTCTTTTATACTGATGGCTATCTACTGTGCTGTTCCGTGTGTAATGCACTTTTGAGTATATCCTGGAGGGCAAGTCTAGTGGTGACAAATTCCTTTAGACTTTGCTTGTCTGGAAAAGTCTATATTTGTCTATTGTTTATGAAACTTACTTTTGTAGGATACAGAATTCTTGACTAGTAGCTTTTCTCTTTAAGAAGACTAAAACCCAATTATAGCACAGGAATACAGGGATAGGGGAAAGGGAGGGGAGGGGTGGGGGGAGGATGGGTAGAGGGAGGGCAATTAGTGGGAACACACCTACGGTGCATCTTAGCAGGGTACTGGCGAAACTTATTAAAG
>CAUYON010133395.1:0-28950 GCA_963573935.1 Arctocebus calabarensis
CCTAAAGGAGGAGATGGAGAAAGACTGGGAGAGAAACAGAGAGAGCTTCTCTCTCCCCACTAGAATTTTCTCCCTCTAACAGATGCCTTAATGTTTTCTGTATTCTTTTCTTTCTTTTCTGTGAATAAATTCTGTCTTAAAAAAAAAAAAAGAATGATATAACAACATCATGGAAGCGTGGAAAAAAAAAAAAAGAAAAACCCTGATCCCAGTTACTTTCTATAACACGAAAGAAAATTCCTCTATCTACTCCTCCCTGGTCTGTGCTTAATAGTGAGCTATGAATCACACAATGCCAGCCCCGCAGAGACAGGCAAAGTGGAGGCTAAGTTGAGCCTGGGACACAAAGCATATAGCCAGGACATTAAGAAGCAGCATTTCTCCTTCCCAGAGCAGAGGTAAGCCAGGCTCATTTCCTTGGGTCTTGTTGAAGAGAAGGATACCCAGGGCTCTTCTGAGGCTACTACTTATATTAGCCTCTGTGTGTTACTTTACTCTCTCGTCCATTCACACACATCTTTTTTACTCTCTCATCAAGACAAGCCATTTGGAAGCAAGACACGCCACTAGTGCTATGGCTGAAAGGGACAATTATGTGGGCCATGCACAGGAGTTATTTAAATCAGCATTTTTAATTTGCTATCATGTCTTGAACCTTCCTCTACATCAGGCACATTGCATTCATTATCTCACGTAATCCACCCAAGAAGGCCATGAGGTAATAGGCTCCATGCACTCCCAGCTTACAGGTAAAGATGAATTAAGTAATTTGCCAGAAGCCTCTAAGTGGCAAAGTCTGGGCTTGAACATGGGGTCAGGCTGAGACCAGATTCCACACTTTTGAGCATTATATACACAGCTTCAACCCACCATTCCTCCCAACTGATCCCTAATTATATTCATGGACAGGTAAAAAGTGATTCTGCTTCCCTCAGAAAGATAAATGATAGATTTTTTAATACTCTCCCATGCTGAGTATGCACAGACACTCTCCCCAGGCTGCCTTCTGCTCACTGCTGCTTTGCTTTTTCTCAATGAGCCTACCCTAATAAAGAGGGAGACGCAGGATTTGCTTTCCACCAGAGGTTGTTCTGCAGGGTACAGTTTTTCTTGAACAAAAGTAAATATACTAAAATCTGAGAGTTCTTCACAAGACCTCTCAACTCCCAACCATTAACTAAAGTTCCAAAGCAACCATTATTAACAATTCCCTCTGGAAAAAAATTCTTTCCTCTGTGATAAGCATTGCCAGGCAATGAAATTAGGTCAGATTTTGGAGAAAGAAAACTTTCACATGCATTCTTTATTACCTGGGTAAGTTCCTGACCGCTTCTGAGCCTACTGTGGAATCTGTGAAAGGCTTAATCAAGAGTTCATAAAAAGTTGGTTGCTTAAACTTTCACTTTTGAATGCAAATAATCTGAAATTATTACCATCTTTTTTATGATTTGGTTTATAAGATAATCTTTCCCTTTAATAGACTTTGTAAAATGGTTGTTATGTTTTTGTTTTTTAAACTACCTGTATGGGGGCAAGAGTCCCCAAAACTAAAAGACTTAACATTTTAAAAAGAGAGGCAAGAAAAGCACCAAAGATATTGTTTCACTAAGTCACAAAATCACCTCACAATGAGAGTCCTTTTTTCAAAACCTACATTATAGGTGGTAAAGACAGAAGGTGGGAGAAAAGACATTAATAAAAAGTTTTGGAAATGTGGAAGGACACTAAAGCAATATGTTTATTGCCTGGGCAAAATCTTTTCTCTAATGGTGTAATATTGCCATAATGCTTTTTACACGTCTACAACAAAATAGACTTTCAGGAGCATGCAGTGCCCTAGGGCAACATTAGATTTAAGTAGTCATTACAGTATCTTTAAACTGTACCAAATGGAGATGCTGCATTCATATTTCATTTGTTTCTTACTTACAAAAAAGATACCTGCCACATCAACTGACTACAAGGACACAGCTGTCAGCCAACAGATGAACCACCCATTCGAAAGGCTGTTTATGAAAAAAAAATGCAACCACGACTACCATGACTACCAAGGGCCTTTCCAGCCCTCTTTGTCACCAACACCACTCACCTTTCCGCGCACATACCTCCATGCCCAGTCTTTTATATTTAATTCAACAAAGAAATAGAAGACATAACAAAACTGTGTGTATAATAGTGTGCAATTTTCTTCTCTGTTAATTAAGGCTGGTGTCTTATGTTACTGGACTCCCAGAGATTCCCAAGGACCAACCTGTCACTAGCTCTGCATCACTTCTTTTCTACTGCTAGGCTTCTTTTCTCCCTGATGCCCATATTGGAAAGAAATTAAAAAATAATTATAATGGATGAGTCTATCTTATTTGTGCTTCAGAGAGCTTCTAGAATAAATCTCAGAGAAAGAACATTACTAGGATGATTTCACATTTAACTCATAAATCTTTGGCTTCTCAATTGTGAAAAATGACCTAAATATTATAATAAATATTTATTGAGTGCTCACAGGGATATTAATGCTGGGCTTTTGTTGTTTTCTCTGGCAGTCAACTTCAGACAGAAACGAAGATGTCTTTATTTTAAGGAAAAAGATACAGGGGTAGAAGTCAAAAGATCAGGACATTTTTCTAGAGTCTGAGACTTTCTATCCTAACCCCCTCTGAGTTCTTCTCTCTGAATGGGATTTACCTGCTGCTTCAAAGCGATATGGAAAGAATCAAGAAGATGATGCACAAAAATTGTGCTTTATAATCTATGTATTATATAAATGTTAAACTGTACATAAAGTCATTTTGTTATAGAACAAACACATTCTGGGGCTTTCATGAATCAAGGTAAATAATACTATTGCAATTAATTACTCTCACATTATAAAATATACAATAGCAGTGGGGATGAAATAAATGCTTCAATAAGGCCTTGGGAACGTGTGTCATCAGCTATGCTCACTCACTCAATAACAAAGTATCCCCATCCTCCTCAGTCTCTCAGTACATATGATTCAATGCACATCTCAGGAAAAGTACAACAAATGTAATTTTTTTGGTATGACTATGAACACCAGAAGCTGTAATGTCAAATCCTCCTATGTCAAAGAGCTAACCTGTAGTAGCAAACAAGAGTATTCCAATGACAGATATACTTAGCACTCAATGCCAAAATCTTATTTCCTTCTGATCTAACCTTTTCTGTCCATATCCCCAATATGGCATAGTATGAGAGTACCTAGGAAACAGGGAGTATTTCCCACCCACTTCCAAATCTCTAAAGTAGGAAGAGTGAGCATCCTAATTATTGGAAACATGTTAAAACTATTGAAAGTAAATAAAACTGTATATGCAGTTACAAGGCTATTTAAATTGTAGTATTTAAAATGCAAATGTTTAATAAAAAGAAAAAATTAAAATACAAAATATAAAAAAAATTTAGTTTTACAATGTAACAACTAACAGTAACCCTTTAATCACTTTTAATCATTATCACCTGGCTGACATTTTCATGCTGTCTGCATACAATTGTTACTATATGTCAACACTGTGTTATTTTGCCTCTCTGGTGGCATAGTTCCCTTAGGGTAGCTGGACATTTCATAATGATAACCATTTCTCTAATAACTAGCCCTGATACATAGAAACAGGCCCATAAACTTTGTCTAACCATGAGACCCTATGCTCAGTTGTATATTATTGACTCAGAGTGAATACCTACCCCAAAATTCTCTCTCAGAAACTTTTACTTTTGAACTGAGAGATATAAATTATTTTGACTCAACTATTGGTGCTTTGGGGAAGTGTTTCATTAACTAAGGCTTCTAGGGAACTTCCCTAGAAGTTACACTTCACAAAGGCTGACTGTTAAATTCTTCCTTGGAATCTATAAAATAGTTTAGCATATGTTCAAGAAATTCTTTTTTAACTTGTATTTAAGAGTGCCTAGCTACTTGCAATCAAAAGAATCTTAATATGGAAATTGTGACATGAGTTTAATTTTCTTTTGCTCATCATTGTATATATAATTCTAAAATGGCCCACAGGATTTTACCCCCTAATATGCACAACCTATGTAATTCCCTTCCCTCAAGTGGAAGCAGAGCCTGTGAATATTATTGTAATATTGCTCCTATAATTAGGTTTCTAATTAGTTGACTTTAAATTTGTCAAAAAGGAGATTATCTGGGTGAGCCTGATCCAATAAGGTGAGCTCTTAAAGAGGACTGAATCCTTCATAAAGTTATAGAGATTTGAAGGGTTAATGGTTAAGGTCATGTGACAAGCAGCTGTGGGAAGTGTGTAACATCTGGGCGTAGCCCCCAGCTAAGAACCAGCAAAAGTGTGGAAACCTCAGCCCTATAATCACAGGAATGGAATTCTGTCAACAATGACCTCAGCTTGAAAGAAGATTCCAAGCACCAGAGAGGAATGCAGTCCAATCAATACATGGATTTTTACATCATGAAACCCTCACAAAAATCCCAGATAACCAATCCATGCTCATATTTCTGACTTATGAAAACTGTAAAATAATCAGTGTATTCTGTTTTTAAGCCTCTAAGCTGTAGAAATGTGTTATGCGGCAATGAAAAACCAAGAGTTATACAATGTTTTGTCCAGGATTATTTGCAGCTTTTATTTTTTCTGTATTTGCAACTATTTAGAGATTGTCATAGCTCTTACTGGCCCACAACTAGAACAATCTCTGAATCTCTCCTGCCTGTCTTCTTTCCCTTTCTCCCATGTCTTTCATCAACACCTCCACCTACACTGGGCTTAGCATTCCTGACAGTGTAGACTACTCAGCCCCCGTGGTTCAGAACCTTGGACAGCAGCCCCCCTATACTGCCTGCTGATCCCTTCCTCCACACCTGTGCTTTCCACCTCATCTCCCCTAAGAACTCTGTCATATTATCTGCCAGTCTTGCTGTTGTGTGATATATTTCCTGAATACCTACAGTCAGTAAATAATGAAGAATAAGAATGCCACACATGTCAATGTCTGTTTCTGTGTTTATAGCAACCTCCTCCAGGAAATGTTTTATTCTACTCTAGACTGAATTAATCCCTCACACACATTATATTTTACAGTATTTATAAATCCATCATACATGAAAATTATCTGTTTCCTCGCCCCACCTAATGTAATCTTTTCCTAATGTACTTAAAATTAACTCCTTAAAATAAAGGAATCATATTTTGCATATTAGTGCAACCTTGAGTAAAGATCAATAAGTTCAAATTGGTTGGGAGTACTAAACAAAATATCATAATCAATTTTAGTCTTGGGGGAAAAAATCTTTAATATTGATAAGAAAGGATTTCTACCCCTTGGTGTGTACTTCCTGTATAATATGAGTGCAGGCAGAACCTATGGGCATAATGGGAATTAAAACGCCAAGCTATGATTTTATAGTAAATTCATTCATTGAATTATATCTCAGACAAGGTCCATAATGATACAGATTACATTTGAGAAATTGAGGGGGGACAAAAGTTCATAGACACAAGCCAGTTTTATGTGTAAACTTTCTCAATAATCAAATGATAAGAGAACTACAGAGAAAAAGGGCTACATCAGAATGAACAAAATCCCTGAGGAATTTTTCTGTTTCTCAGGGGGGAGGTATCCTGAACAATTCCTTCTACCCCAGGGATAGTGGTATTGACCAAGTAGTCAACATAGGGAAAGGAACCAGATATACTAGCATATCCAAAGGATGAATCTCCTAATATTTTACCTACTTCCCTATAAAAATGGCCACATAAGGACCCACAAACAACCCAGGTTTCCATGTAGGGCAATAATTATGTTCCTTAGCATTATGAAGACTCATTGCAAGGGTTATGGGAACTGAAATTCATGCTTATGTTTTCCTCTATTTCAGATTATTGCAGCTTTTTAAAAACCTAACCCTGCACTGTAGGAAATAATAATTTTCTATTTCCATCAACTTAGGGGCTGTTTAAGAACAGGCATGACCATAATTTACCACACATTTAGAGAAGTCGGTTCTCTTGTTATTATACAGTCTCATTAGCATTGGTCAAAAGAAAAGAAATTTAAAGATTGTCTTTGAGAGAAAGTGATGTATGTATACATATAATTATAATAAAACAGGAGAAGTGACACAATGGCTACATAAGTACCCAGTGGAAATACAAACAAATTGACATGGTAGAGCAGAGACAAAGGGAACTCCCTATCCCTGTGGACAGATTTAGTATGGAAGACAAACGCCACCAAAAATTAGAAACTCATGCAAATAGAAGTTTAGAAACTAAGATATTTATACAAACCTTACCAAACAGAAAGGAAAAGCTATTCCTGAACTGAGACATTTCATGTAGAAGAACTCAGAGCTTAGTAAAAAGATTATATGTGCGAAGGACTTATTAAGGGCCTTGAGGGTCAAGAGTTACTGTCACTGAATTTGGAGTTGGATGGCATTTACCATCTTTCCTCAGACCATTTTCCATGCCTTCTGCTCTGCAGGGACAACTCTGAGTGATGCTCTATCTGCAAATCAGCCTTAGGTGACACTGATCCAAACAAACATCAATGCAGAATTGCAGAGAGACCCACAGTGAGTCAGCATTAGCCAGGGAGCACCCCCAAATGCACAATGGAAGGCTGAGCTGCAGGAAGCGTGAGTGCAGAAGCATGTGGGAAAGGATGTCAACACCGATGCGTAAGGACAGTATACACAGAAAGAAGACAGGGGTATAGAGAAGACAGAGGCAGAGAGACCACTGAGGAGAGGAATGGAAGACAGACAAGCTGCAGTGCAGACCCTAAGTTAAACGATGCAGAAGGAGAAAGAGAAATAGAAACAAGCAGTCTAAGAAGTAGATGTTAGCAGAGGCCCCAGAACAGAGCAGGAGAAAACGATGCCAGACAGAGACAGGAAGATGATCCCCAGTGCCGGCTCAGTGCAGCCAACTCCACTGCTTGCCTCTGCATTTCACGGGGCTGTCCATTCAGCATGTGGTATGGAACATCATGCCCTAGAAATATTTTCCATTTTTTTCAGGACAGGAAAAAAGTTTCTCTTCTTTCATTCTCCCTCTGTCTTGCGACTTTTCCTATCCCATTGTGAGGTTTCAGCAATATTTCTCTATATCTTGAAAGCACACACACAAGATTACACAAGTAATCTATTATGATCATTCCAATATTTTTAGGAATTTCATAATTTTCTGATAAGTTGAGAAATGTTCAACCGACTCTATAAAGGCAACTTCTGGAAAGAAAGGCACATTAATTATGCTCCTGTGACCAAGCAACAATCCCTGTTAAAATAGCCAAGATCTGGGCAGGTGGTATCTGTGGCTGTGTTTAGCTAAGGAGCCATTTCCACTTTATATTTCCACCTCAGTCTGTAAAGCCAGAGAAATGTGACATCAGCAGGATGTGGACTCCTGCAGGCAGCCACTTCATACTGCAAGGGTCAGACCTTTCTGGTCATTAAAGACTAGCCCCAGGGGACAGGGAGGCAGACCAGCGTGTTGCCTTGCTCACAGAAGGAAACTTAACTCTAGTATAAAGAGGAAAGGAAAACAGAATTATAACTTTCTCCCTTCTTTTGGAAATTTCTGTAGTCACCTTGTCTCCCTAGTCCTAAACTGGGAAAGTGTGAGTGTCTGCTTTCTCAAAATACTGTAAAATCTTATAATCTTCCCATACATGTATTTGAAACTCCCTGCAAAGGTAACGTAGCCTAATATGCTCCTTATAGTGGACTCCAGTCAAATATAAAAGAAAAAGAGTTCTATAAAAATGATGACAAAATAATATTTCTTCATTTGGCCATTAGGCTTATGATGACACACATACTAATTTTTCTTATAGACAAGGAGTTAAAAGTGCAAGAGAGTAGCAAGAAACTAGGCTGAACTCTGGTTGTATAAAATAGGCCCAAGAGATTGCTAAAAATCACATCCCATGGTAAAACCCAAACTAAGAGCCAATCGAAGAAAACCTCAAGCCAAAAGAGCTAGGAAGAGAAGCAGGAACACGTTGGAAGGCAATAGGAACAAAGAGGGTAGAGTCCGTCCTAGGGCGCTTCCTTGGTGCAAGAAAAGGATTCAGGGCCTTTGTGCCAAACTCATGCTTCTCATTCATGAGAGCCAAGGGAGTTCCAGGCATCTCCACAGGGGATCAGTGACTTTCTAGCCATTACTTGAATTCTTGCAATGTTAAAAAATGCAATTTTCCCAGGCAACCCATTCCATTGCTGCACAGCTGTGGTTACCAGAAATGATGATCACAAGATCTGAGTCAGGAAGTTCTGCCTTCTTTCTATCACTCCGTTATCTCTTATTAATATCACATGTATCTTTCTACAGCAGCAAACATTGCCTGTATTTCACATTTTTCTTCCTTCAACTCAATCTCTTGGTATTATTCTTAGTTTTATTTTTTTCCCTAAAAGTGAGCTCCTGCCAGAATTTGCTTTCCTGAACTATTTTTTTTAGGTGACATCTGACACTCTTATATTCATTTTTGATACTTTCTAGCTAACTTGAGTATGGACTCGTTTAAAAAAAAAAAAAAAAGAGCTGCATTTTCTCTCTGTGCAGGCACTTTAGTCTTAGTTGCTCTTTTCTTCCTAATCTAAATCAATCAGAATTGTATTTATTTTTCAAATGTTCCAACGTTCAAGCCATAAGATAGTGTTTTATTACAGTGTTTATGGTGGAAGCCGGGGTAACATTGTATCACAGTGAAAAGGCATATTGTAATCCTGAGGTGCACAGAAGGCATGAATAGATGACCAAATGAGTACCACAATAGACATCCCTCTCTAGGTGGCCCTTCAGCAGAGTTATTGCATAGAACAGGAGGAGAACAGCACCACAGGAAAAGTGGATGCCAAGCTGGGCCCTCTTTCTGGCTAAATGGTTTGCTTCTGCTAAACAGGCTCTCAAGATGAGTGATTCTAATCTTGCTTCAACAAATTCATCAACATCAATGAGTCATAAGTCATATTTGGGTGGCTTTAGAGTGGTTAAAATCACAAATACCAAATCCACAAATGTTAAAAGGCTACAGCAGGGATCAAAACACAAATGTTTATAGAAGCCACATAGAAATGAGTAATAGGAGATGGATATAAGACAAGAGAGTTGTGGAGGCTGTGCTTAATTGGGAAGGAGTAACCATCACAATCATAACAAACATCGATATAGTACCGAGTTTTTTTACCAGGCACAATTAGAGAACTTCATGCATGTTAATTAATTTAACATACAAAATAACCTTATGAGATAGGTTCCCTTCTTATCGCTCCCCTAACTTAAAGGTAGAAAACTTGAAACACAATGTATCTAAAATACAAGCCATCTCCCATTTAAAGGAGAAATCTTTAACTCCAACTCCAACAACTCATTGGCATTATTAGAGTTGTTAAACCTAATGATTTTGTAAGAGAAACTAAGGATTTGAATTTGTATGCAAAAGCTCAGTACAAAATTATGGCTTGCAACCTTTTTTTCTACAAGACAAAGTCTCACTTTGTGGCCCTCAGTAGAGTACTGTGTCATCATAGCTCAGAGTAACTTCTTAAGCTCAAGTGGTTTTCTTGCTCCAGGCCCCTGAGTAGCTGTATTGTGACTAAAGGCACCCATCACAATGCTTGGCTATTTTTTTTTTTTTTACAGACAGGGTTGCTCAGGCTAGTCTGCCTTGCAATCTTTAAATGTATCATCCATGTGTAGCCAAACAGGTCCTGCACAAAGCCTAGAAAACAGTGGTTAGTGTTTCTGATATTCATTTAGTACCTGAAAGATCTTTCACAAGTATGACATCTCTGCAGTTAGCGCTTATTGCATTTTCTTTTGGGAAAACTCTTAGGAGTACTAAGATAAAAGATTCCTTATGAATGAATGAATGGATGGATGAATAAATTAATTAATTAAAAAATGGAACGTCTGACCCAGAAGTCTTTTGAGTAGATGCACTAGCCAGCCCATTCCTATACAAAACCACATTTTCTGAATTCCAGAATGGGACCAAAAAATCTATGTGTAGAGCAAGTACAAGTGGAACTGACGGGTAACAAGCATTTTCTATAACTAAATTTTTCCATTTTTTTCTCAGTCTCCTAAAACACAACACTATTACAACCATCTCTACCCTCTCTCCCACTCCTAATCGACTTCCAAATGAGGTGCTAAGGCCGTGGTACTACTTTTCGGTCTACCTACAGTCCCTATTTATTCAATTCTCTCCCACCAAAGACATTCTCCAACCACCTCAGAATTCCCGTTACAATCCAAAATATCCCTTCTGCATATTTCCACATTTCCAGGAAAAAAATACATTCTTCTCAGAAAGAGCATGCAATGTAAGCACAGAAAAAGTCATAGAGTCCAGATCCTTTGTTCCAAAGGTAAAATAATTAAGAGTTAGAAAGATAAAGCAAATTGTGCAAGAGTTTATTCTAATAAGCAACCTGTGAACCTCATCCCAGTGTTCTAATAGATAACCAGTTGGTGTACCTTTTGGGAAATGCCTAGAATTTTAAGACATCCTGAAATCAAATAAATACAAAATCTGGGTAGTTTTTTTATTTATTGATTTAATGCTTTTCCCTGAAAGAGATATCCTCCGTTTTCTTCTCCCAGCTAATCACTACTCATTATTAAACACAAACCACTCCTTCCAGAAAGCCTTCCAAGACACCCTTTCCTCATGTCATTTTAAACTGGGACGTTGTTCTCTTGTGTACTCTATATTTGCTTTCATGATCGTTCCTATGATGCTGTACTACAATGCCTCTACAAGGGTTTCCCCTGCTGCCTTCAACTTGAGGACAATGAATGGGCCTTTTGTTGTTATGAACCTAGGGCCCAGCAGGTTACTGACAGATGCATAGTGAGCTGTCAAAAAAAATTAATTTAATGAATAAGTAGATGGCCCTCTATCCCCTTTAAAACACACAAGAGACCACTGATATCTCTACCAAGATGCTAAATGTCTGAGGCTAAACTCTGCCACAGAAGACAGAAGGGACTTGTAAAGTGACCTTATCTTTTGAGAGAGATAGGAAAGAGATTTTCTGTTCCTAGACAATTTCTTTCTATGATGGTAGACTCTTAATGAAAGTGCACTTGTTTTACCAAGGGCAACTCATCAAACATCTGTATTACTCCTTGATTTTTACAGATAATATATCTTACTTGTATATGGACTCTGGTATATGGGATACAGGAAGAAAGGGAAAAAAGGATTACCTGGGTTTGACCCTTTTGTAAGGTAGAGATTAGAATTAGGTTTGCTCACCTGCTAATCATTAGCTATTGCAGGGTATAAAACCTATACTTTGACTTACTGTGTTTTGGGGCATTTTTGCATATATGTTTGCATACGTTCTTCTATTATTTTTCTTTTGTTTCTTCCTAGGTTATTTAGCAAAGTTTCTTTTCTAAAATTCATCTGGTCTCAGCTTTTCAAAAGCAGAGAATAATTTCCCTAATCCTTATTTCATAAAGAAAGTGAGAGCAGCAGTGTCAGCAGAAATAAAAATAAAAGACTGCAACCAAGATCCAGTATACCTATCCATTGAACACCAAGAAATAAGATTTCCCATATGCCTCCTCAATATGTTTTAGATTTAGCACTTTCTTTCAATTCTCATGACCACAATCTCAGTTCAAAATCTTATCTTTTACAATTTGGATCATTTCATTATCTCCTCCCTGGTCTTCCAGACTCCAAATCTTACCCTGTATTTTCCAATCAATTTACCATTCTCTGGAGTGATCTCCCTGAAAAATTCTTTTGCTCCTACCACAGTAAGCTTTAGCACCATTTTCTCGCTTAAAAACTTTCAACATTGGGGCGGCTCCTGTGGCTCAGAGAGTAGGGCGCCGGCCCCATATACTGAAGGTGGCGGGTTCAAGCCTGGCCTCGGTCGAACTGCAAAACAAAAAAATAGCCGGGCGCTATGGCGGGCGCCTGTAGTCCCAGCTACTCAGGAGGCTGAGGCAAGAGAATTGCTTAAGCCCAAGAGCTGGAGGTTGCTGTGAGCAGTGTGACGCCACGGCACTCTACTGAGGGTGATAAAGTGAGACTCTGTCTCTACAAAAAAAAGACTTTGGGCAGGGGCGGCGCCTGTGGCTCATCGAGTAGGGCACCGGCCCCATATACCGAAAGTGGCAGGTTCAAACCCAGCCTCGGCCAAACTGCAAAACAGAAAAATAGCTGGACGTTGTAGCAGGCACCTGTAGTCCCAGCTACTCGGGAGGCTGAGGCAAGAGAATCGCCAAAGCCCAGGAGTTGGAGCTTGCTGTGAGCTATGACACCACAGCACTCTACTGAGGGCGATAAAGTGAGACTCTGTTTCTACAAAAAATAAATAAATAAATAAATAAAAATAAAAACTTTGGGTAGAAAAGTGTGCATTATACAAGGCAAAATACAGTATAACACATATGTATATTTGTATGTGTGAACATTCTTGAAAAGATAGTCCAGAACTGGCTCGGTGCCTGTGGCTCAACTGGCTAAGGCGCCAGCCACGTACACCTGAGCTGGCGGGTTCGAATCCCAGCCCGGACCCACCAAACAACAATGGTGGCTGCAACCAAACAATGGCTGGGCATTGTGGTGTGCGCCTGTAGTCCCAGCTACTTGGGAGGCAGAGACAGGAGACTCCCTTGAGCCCAGCAATTGGAGGTTGCCGTGAACTGTGATGCCAAAGCACTCTATCCCGGATGACAGCTTGAGGCTCTGTCTCAAAAAAAAAAAAAAAAGATAGTCCAGAACAAAGAGCAGCCAGTGCTTTATTTCACTAGACATGCAGACATGTAAGAGTCATGGAAAATTGCCCTTCAACACTCACCACTGCCGGCCACCCATATTTACTTGCATATAAAACTGAGTAAAGGCTCGGCGCCCATAGCACAGTGGTTACGGCACCAGCCACATTCACCAAGACTGGCACATTCACCCGGACCAGCTAAACAACAACAACAGCAACAAAAAATAGCCGACTGTTGTGGCAGGTACCTGTAGTCCCAGCTTCTTGGGAGACTGAGGCAAGAGAATCACTTAAACCAAAGAGTTTGAGGTTGCTGTGAGCTGTGACAAGACAGCACTCTACAGAGGGTGACATAATGAGACTCTGTCTCTAAAAAATAAAATAAAAATAGAAAAATTAGCTGGACATTGTGGCAGGTGCCTTTAGTACCGGCCACTGAGGAGGCTGAGGCAGGAGGTTCACTTGAACCCAGGAGTTTGAGGTGGCTGTGAACTATATTGCTCACTCTGTTTCAACAAAAAAAAAAAGAAAGGGAAAAACAGAACTACAGATGAGAAACCCACAATCATGAGAAGAAATTGGTGCTCATAGAACAAAACAAAGCATCCAAGAGAGAATGAGTTCGGGCTACATATTGGCAAGCCCCCTCCTCCAGAAGTCGATTTCTGATAGATTTCTTACCTCTTTCCCCACGTCCCCTTCCTTCCTCCTGTTTAAACTGCCGTGGTAGGCTCGGCGCCTGTGGCTCAACGGGCTAAGGCGCCAGCTACGTACACCTAAGCTGGTGGGTTCGAATCCAGCCTGGGCCCGCCAAACAACAATGACGGATGCAACCAAAAAATAGGCGCCTGTGGTCCCAGCTACTTGGGAGGCAGAGGCAGGAGACTCGCTTGAGCCCAGGAATTTGGAGGTTGCTGTGAGCTGTGATGCCACAGCACTCTATCCAGGGTGATAGCTTGAGGCTCTGTCTCAAAAAAATAAAATAAAATAAACTGCCATGGTCAGTAACACGGGTATCATGATGGCAGGTGAGGAGGAGCACATACGTGACGTGCTATTGCATTCCATTTAGGAGGGAAACTCCTAGAGGGATGTCAGTTCTCAGATTTTCCTATGGAAGCTTCAGACCCCCCGAGGAAGGAAGTGTAAAAAGTAATTAAGCTTAAAAAGAGTCAGAAGACCAAAAGGTAAGTAGGAAGAATAAAGCAGAATAAGTGGAAACAGACTGAAGCAGACAAAGCAGCCAGATTTTCAGGCAGAACAATCCAGCTTTTCTTGGCTTAATTGGTACCTCATGACTGAGTCAATAAAAGCAAGATGGCTGACAGGTGGGCCCGGCCAGGGCCTCCCGCAGCTGCCAGGGCCCCATGTGGGGATGTGAATAACTGAAGATCAAACTGTCATGTTAAAAAGATGGAAAACCAAGGAAACTCCCTGGCCTTGGAAAAAAATGGAGGAAGATAGTCCAGACCCAGCCTGGACAGTAAATCCAAAGATCACAGTAAAGCAATCTGCCTAAATTAACAGAATCCAGAAAATAAGTAGAAATTAGAGATTTGCTAAACCAGGGCAGCTGCCAGGATATTTGAGAGAAACAAAGTAAGTTTGAAAACCAGGCAAATAAGCAGCAGTCTTCCAAGAAGACATGTTTGCCCTAGAAGCTTTTAGAATTGTGGCTGGGTCTACTCGGGAGGCTGAGGCAAGAGAATCACTTAAGCCCAGGAGCTGGAGGTTGCTGTGAGCAGTGTGACGCCACAGCACTCTACCCAGGGCGATAAAGTGAGACTCTGTCTCTACAAAAAAAAAAAAAAAAAAATTGTGGCTGGGCACGTGGCTCCCGCCTGTAATCCTGGCACTCTGGGAGGCCGAGGCAGGTGGACTGCTTCAGCTCAGGAGCTGGAGACCAGCCTAAGCAAGAGCAAGACCCCACCTTTACTAAAAATAGAAAAGTTATCTGGTGCCACGGGTACCTGGAGTCCAGCCACTTGCGAGGCTGAGGCAAGAGGACTACTCAAGCCCAAGAGTTTGAAGGTGTTATGAGCTATGATGCCATGGCACTCTACCTAGGGAGACAGAGTCCCAAATTTAAAAAAAAATTAAAATTTAGAATGGTTGCAAGGTCACAGATAAATCTTAAAGGGATTACTTTTCAGATCCTCGCTTTTTACAGGTGCTCTTCCTATAACCCACTGTTTTTCAACCTTTTTTATCTCAGCACACGTGAACCTATAGTTAAATTCCTGAGGCACACTTAGACTGTGTTAATCAAAAAAAAAAAAAGAGTTGAAAAAAAGATTTACTTACTGTGCTCTGAACTTCTTTCAAAATAATTTAATTAATGATCTTTAAAATTTTTTGCAGTAGGCTTGGCACCCACAGCACAGTGATTACAGCGCCAGCCACATACACCAAAGTTGGCGGGTTTGAGCCCGACCCAGGCCTGCTAAACAACAATGACAACGGCAACAAAAAACAGCCGGATGTTATAGCAGGCATCTGTAGTCCCAGCTACTTGGGAGGCTGAGGCAAGAGAATCGCCTGAGCCCAAGAGTTTGAAGTTGCTGTGAGCTGTGACATCATCGCACTCTACCAAAGGTGACATAGTGAGACTCTGTCTCAAAAAAAAACAATTTTTGCAGCACACGTAAAATCCTCTCAGGTGCTGCGGAACACCTGTTGAAAAATCACTGCTATAACTGATGACAGCCAAACAATGAGACCTCTCTGACAGTCACTTTTCTCCCCGTTTACAAGGGTCTATCTCTCACCCATCTCAAACCTTAAGATGGTTCCAGGACTGAGGCTCAGCACCTGTGGCTCAGCGGGTTAGCGCGCCAGCCACGTACACCTGAGCTGGTGGGTTCGAATCCAGCCCGGACCTGCCAAACAACAATGATGGCTGCACCCAAAAAATGGCCGGGCGTTGTGGCGGGTGCCTGTAGTCCCAGCTACTTGGGAGGCAGAGGCAGGAGACTCGCTTGAGACCAGGAAATGGAGATTTCTGTGAGCTGTGATGCCACAGCACTCTATCCAGGGTGACAGCTTGAGGCTCTGTCTCAAAAAAAAAGAAAAAATACATTTCCTATGCACTTATACTTTTTTTTGAGACACAGTCTCACTCTGTTGCCCAGGTAGAGTGCCATGGCCTCACCCTAGCTCACAGCAACCTCAAACTCAAGCAACGCTCCTGCCCCAGCCTCCTGAGTAACTGGGACTACAGGCGCCCCACCACAACACCCGGCTAATTTTTCAGGTTTTAGTAAAGACAGGGTCTTGTTCTTGTTCAGGCCAGTCTTGAATTCAAATGATCCGCCTGCCTCAGCCTCCCAGAATGCTAGGATTACAGCATAAGCCACAGTGCCAGCCTGGTTTTCCTTTTTTAAGTAATAATCAAATGTTTTTAATATAGCTACACCAGGTGAGTCACTCCAAACTATTAATAATTATGGAAACACTTCAATGCCAAAGAAATATTTTAACACTAATAACATTATTGTCCCAAAACAATGCTATGTAATTTGAATTCCAATTTTATATTCTGTGGTTGTTGCAGTTAAGTTGCCCAGGATGAATGTATTAGTCAGGGTTCCGAAGAAAAACAGCACCAAAGGGAGATAGAGAGATGGAAAGAGGCAGCTGGATAAAGAGAGTTCAAGGAATTGGCGCAAGTGAGTGAGGGGCCTGGCAAGCCTGGAATCTGTTTAAAATAATGAATAGGATGGGCGGCACCTGTGGCTCAAAGAATAGGGCACTGGCCCCATATGCCGGAGGTGGTGAGTTCAAACCCAGCCCCGGCCAAAAACTGCAAAAAAAATAAATAAAATAATGAATAGGAGGCTGTTAGTCCCAGGCAATGCCAGCACCTCAGGTTCCCATGTAAGCAAACTCAGGATAAATGGTCTTATTGAAGCCTATCAAAAACCACCACCTAACCTTTAACTAAGGACTTTTCGCTGGAGTGATGTCTTTGCCTTGCTTCTGCATTCACCCACGAAGAATGTTCCCTTGTTCCCTTTGGTGGAGCTCTGAACTGCTTGTGGTGTGGAGATGCCCAATTCATGAATGTCTATCTGTGCAAATAAACTCTCTGGTACTTAATGCTGGGCACAGTGATTCATACCCATAACCCCAGCACTTTGGGAGGCCAAGGCAGGAGGATTAGTTGAGGCCAGGAGTTCAAGACCAGTCTGGGTAACATAGCAAGACCCTCTCCACAAAAACATTTAAAACTTAGCCAGGCACCACGACCTGCCATGTGCTTCTAGTTACTGGGGAGGCTGAGGTGAGAGGACCACTTGAGCCCAGGCATTTCAGGCTATAGTTATGCCACTACACTCCAACTTGGACAATAGAACAAGACCTTGTCTCTTAAAAAAATTTTTTTAACATGCCTTAGTTTATCTGTTAACAAATTTGTAGTGAGGCTGCCAAGCTGCTCCTGGAAACTCACATAGGAACTGTCATTGCAATCTTGAGACATAATTACTTCTTCAGGAAACCTATCTCCATTTTTGCTTTTACAGCCTTCATGTAATTAGATGAATCACACCCACGTTATCAAAGGTAATCTCCTTTACTTATAAATTAATTGATTGTAGATGTTAACTACATCCACGTTATACTTTCACAGTTGGCTGGGTGTGGTGGCTCTTCCTGTAATCCTAGCACTTTGGGAGGCTGAGGTCAGCTGTTCAAGACTAGCCTGGCAACTGGTGAAACCCCTATCTCTACAAAAAGTACAAAAAGTAGCCAGGCATGGTGACACATACCTATAGTTACAGCTACTTGGAAGACTGAGGCAGAAAGATGACTTGAGCCCAGGAGCTTTAGGCTGCAGTGAACTATGATAACACCACTGTACCCTAACCTGGGAAAGAGTGAGGTTTTGTATCAAAAATAAAATAAAATACCTTCACAGTAATACCTAGATTAGAGTCACTTAAAAAACTGGGTAGGATAGCCTAGCTGAGTTGACATAGAAACTAACCATCACAGTGAACAATAGAAGTGCAAAAATACAGCTCAGCACCTGTGGCTCAACAGGCTAAGGTGCCAGTCACGTACACCTGAGCTGGCGGGTTCGAATCCAGCCTGGGCCCACCAAACAACAATGATGGCTGCAACCAAAAACTGGCCGGGCGTTGTGACGGGCGCCTGTAGTCCCAGCTACTTGGGAGGCAGAGGCAGGACACTCGCTTGAGCCAGGAATTGGAGGTTGCTGTGAGCTGTGATGCCATGGCACTCTATCCAGGGTGAGAGCTTGAGGCTCTGTCTCAAAAAAAAAGAAGTGCAAAGTACTATACAGTAGGATAAAATTCTGTGAAAGAGAAATGGAGTAAAAATGCAATTTCAAGGAGTAAAAGAAATAATCCAATTTTGGGTTGGGGGGGGTTGGTTTTTTTTTTTTGAGACAGAGCCTCAAGCTGTCACCCTGGATAGAGTGCTATGGCATCACAGCTCACAGCAACCTCCAATTCCTGGCTCAAGCGAGTCTCTTGCCTCCGCCTCCCAAGTAGCTGGGACTACAGGTGCCCGCCACAACACCTGGCCATTTTTTTGTTTTGGTTGCAACCATCATTGTTGTTTGGCGGGCCCAGGCTGGATTTGAACCGCCAGCTCAGGTGTACATGGCTGGCACCTTAGCCCATTGAGCCACAGGCACCGAGCCTCCAATTTTGTTTTTTTTGAGACAGAGCCTCAAGCTATCACCCTGGGTAGAGAGCTGTGGCCTCACAGCTCACAGCAACCTCCAACTCCTGGGCTCAAGTGATTCTCCTGCCTCTGCCTCCCAAGTAGCTGGGACTACAGGCACCCGCCAAACGCCTGGCTATTGTTTTGGTTGCAACCATCATTGTTTGACGGGCCCGGACTGGATACAAACCTGCCAGCTTAGGTGTATGTGGCTGACGCCTTAGCAGCTTGAGCCATAGGCACCAAGCCAATAATCCAATATTTTTTAATGTTATGGATATCAAATCTTTTGAAAATGTTTTAAAGTACTTACGTGTACATATTACATTACATCTTTTGCAAAAATTTTAACTTAAGATAAAATGATTAGATTTCAACATAAAAGCATGCAAGTGTTGAGTATCAGAATTCCTGTGGGGGTGTGGAAGCAGAAGAGTTTGAAGCTGAGCTCTAGCAAGAGGAACAGAGGACAGTAAGTCCTCACTTAACATCGTCCACAGGTTTTTGAAAACCTCACTTTAAGCTAACTGGTGTATTATCAGCATTGTAAGGAAAAAGATGTTGAAGGAAATGTTACTCAAGAACCTGCTGTGTCTCGTTTCACTTAAAGCCATGATTCCAAGAACCTGTTGACCTTGAGAGCTCCTGCACAGCCACTAAACTAGACTTGCACTGTCCTGCACACACGTTAGCTGTGTGGATTTAAAAAAACAAATGGAATCCCTTGGCTTCGGGGGTGTTGTTTTAATATGTCAAATTAATAGCACTTACTGATCAGGTTTGGAGGAAGGTTAATTGAGATAATATTTGCTAAGCACTTAGCATCGTTCCTGACACACAGCCATTCCTCAACAAATGGTGGCTATGATTATTATTATCAGGATTCTGTGCAGCAGGTAGCAACTGCAGGGCATAATCCACAGCTGTGTCATAGAGGAACTATGATAACACCACTGTACCCTAACCTGTCCTGTACTTGGCGGTGTCCCACAACACCACCTGTCCTGACTTGCCTCTCTCGGATCCTTAATCCTGGTCAGTCGCTGGGCTTCCCTGAGCAAACCCCACCATGGGCCGCCGGCCCCTTACAGATTATGTGAGGACTGTTTTGCTTATCGGTGGTGTCAGATATCAGGAATGTTATGCACAGACCTTTTCTTTTTGCTCATCAGCTTTCATTCGTGTTTGTGTATTTTTTTTTTTTGATCCCCACCCCCCAGTATAGGGGATCAAAAAATCCCTAGTGTTTGTGTATTTAATGTGTGGCCCAAGACAACTCTTACTCTTCCAAAGTGCAGCAGAGAAGGAAAAAGGCTGGACACCCCAGCAAAGACTGGTCCTTAATCCCAGCCTCAACTCACAATGTCTATCATCTCCACTTTCCCTCCAGAAAGTGCTCTAGTGTTGGAACCCCCAAGCTTCCTAAGCACACATGGGACTTCATTTCTCTTGTATTGGGCATGTACCCCAACCTGGGCCTCTTTGCAGTGGTTGATTTTGTTCTCTAAAAGATTTCTAGTGACTGAGTTCAGAGTGCCTCTGCTGATCTACTGAATTATGACATAGCTTCCACATTTTTTTTTAGACAAAGTCTTGCTCCGTCACCCTGGGTGGAGTGCTATGGCATCATTGTTTCTGGCAACCTCAAACTCTTAGGCTCACATGATCCTCTTGCCTCGGCCTCCACTGTAGCTGGGACTACAGGCTCCCATCACAACACTCAGATAATTTTTCTATTTTTTTTTTTTCTTTTATAAAGACAGAATCTCATTTTGTTGCCCTCGGTAGAGTGCCGTGACATCACAGCTCACAGCAACCTCCAGCACTTGGGCTCAGGCGATTCTCCTGCCTCAGCCTCTTGAGTAGCTGGGACTACAGGTGCCAGCCAATTTTTCTATTTTTAGCAGAGGTGGGGTCTTGCTCTTGCTCAGGCTGGTCTTGAACTCCTGAGCTCTGGCAATCCATCTACCTCAGCCTCCCAGAGTGCTAGGATTATAGGTATAGCCCCCTCACCCAGCCCATAGCTTCCCCATTTACAAGCAATTTTATTTTTCCAGCTCCCATGATGCGTTTGTCTAGAGGAGCTACAGGTGCTTGAGGTGACACGCAGGAAGCAAGCAGTTTGTCTCGGCTGCAGCCCTAAAGACACACGTGTCCACTTAGCTGATGCCTCTCAAAGGTTTTGACCATCAGCACACACACTTCTCTTTTCAGGCTCTCCTGCGTGTCTGCCAAGCGTGGTTCCGTGCACTTCCCGCGGCTGCCTCTCCTTCACGGGGCAAACCATCCCAACTCAAGGCTTCTTGCCTAGAGAAATCACAAATTACTGAACTATCCAGCTATTTTCTGGAATTTTGCCTGCTTGTCCTAATGGATGCTTTTAGTCACATTAAATTATTTCTCCAAATTGAAGCCGACGCATTGTTTTTCAAGTTGAGCCTAGGAAATAGGCCTCTTCAAAGAGAAAAAACACAAAATATCTTATTAACCCTTCAACGTACTAATTGATTTCGAATTTGATCAAAGATGTCTTTTATTTTGATCTTCACAAGGCATCGATTTTCCGGAGCAGCCTTGATCCTTCCCCTGCTTAAATTTTAAAAATTAAATCATTTTTTAAAAAATCGCTTAAGTAATAATGCACTTTGAAGATACTTCAGAGAACTGGAACAAAGAGGGATAAAATACCACACTTCCATCACCAAAGACAACCGCTATTAACATTTCTTTTATGGATCTTGTTCCTGAGGAAAAAAAAATAAGTAAAAGAGAGGAAAAGCAGATCCAAATGTGATTTCCTGTCTTTAAATCTCTTGCAGACACTTGTGCTAATTACCCAGCGACCTTCATTTCCTCGGGTCACCAAGGAGAACAAGAGTTTTTCTGAGCAGCAGTGTGGTGTTACCTGGCCCTCCGCTAATGAAGTGTCCGATCGCGTCTCTGGGCCTTTGCCAGTGAGGCAGCCTCCTACCATCTCTGCCCTTTAGATGGCAGCACGATCTCTCTAGCACCGTTGCTGCCTCTTTCCCCCAAGTTAGGCAATTTTCACAATCTAAAATTAAAAACATGGCTCAGGGAGTAGGGCGCCGGCCCCATATGCTGAGGGTGGCGGGTTCGAGCCCGGCCGCAGCCAAACTGCAACAACAACAAAATAAATAAATAAATAATAAATTAATTAAATTAAAAACAAACAAACAAAACAGGTGAATTGTCTGAGGAAGAGCTGAAGAAACCAGGAAAGGCAGGAAGAAGGTCACTGAGGGTGAAGGTGTGGAAAATAGGGTAGCTGGTGTGTGGAATCTGAATGTCTCCAGCTACCACATGTGTGGCAAAGACAGCACGAGCCGGAGCTGTCACTGTCACACTCACTGTCAGTTCTGCACAGTAAAGTGTGCTCACCTATTGATTCATTCGGTACCCACTCGTCGCAGACACAGGAGGATGGCGGAGTGTACTGGACAGCTGTACCCCCGAGCAGTCGGGCAGCAGAGAGGTGCCACTGGACACAGAGGTCAACAGCACAGATCATTCTCCCCCATTTCTTCCGCCCCCGTGAGTCTCGTGTGTGAGTGTGGGAGACGGACACTGCAAAAGGAAACAGACGTAGAATACAAATGCAGACGGTGAGAAGGACTGTGAGGAGAAACAAACCAAGGGCGAGGGGCTCGCAGGTGTAGGGAGCGTGCGTGTCAGTGGGACTGTCTCCCGGGAGCCGAGATTTAAGCAGGGAGCTGATGAGCAGGCAAGGGACTGAGCCTCGCCAGTGACTACCAGAGTGTGAGGCGGAGAACGGTGATGCTGATGCAAGGTGCTCAGGCCCAGGCGTCCTGGGATGCAGCCACCTAAACGGCAAATCTAGTATAAGTCGAGAGTTTATTTGGGCCAAGTTTGAGGCTTGCAAGGTGAGAACATGGATTTGAGTTGCCCTGAATGTACCCTGTGATTAGCAGCAGTTACAATGGATTTTTAAAGGCAACAAAAGGGGACAGGGAGGTGGCACCTGTGGCTCAGTGACTAGGGTACCGGCCCCATACACCGAGGGTGGTGAGTTCAAACCCAGCACCAGCCAAACTGCAACAAAAATAATAGCCGGGCGTTGTGGCAGGTGCCTGTAGTCCCCGGTATTTGGGAGGTTGAGGCAAGAGAATTGCCTAAGCTGTGACGCCATGGCACTCTACTGAGGGAGACAAAATGAGACTCTTGTCTCTAAAAAAAAAGGGGGGGGGAAGACAGGGGCCCAGCATGGTGGCTCATGCCTGTAATCCTAGCACACTGAGAGGCCAAGGCAGGAGGATTGCTTGAGGTCAGGAGTTCAAGGCCAACCTGAGCAAAGCGAGACCCTATCTCTACTAAAAATAGAAAAGTTAGCTGGGCATGATAGCACAGCCTGCAGTGCCATGTTCCAGCTACTCGGGAGGCTGAGGCAGGAGGATTGCTTGAACACAGGAATTTGAGGTTGCAGTGAGCTAGGCTGACCCTACTGCACTCTAGCCAGGGTGATAGAGTGACACTCTGTCTCAAAAAAAAAAGAAAAAGAAGGGGGAGGACAGGGGTAAGCTGATACAAAGTTGTCTGTCAGGAACTCTCATTGGTTTACAGAAATAACATTGGCGACTGGTATGGGTTCTAGTGTCGGATGTGGCCTTATTAGCTTAATTTACAGCTCCTTGTGGCAACAGCAAGCCGTTTCAAGAGAGGAATACTTAGCTCAGAGGAGGAAGTAGGCACAATTGCTGTGTCATTTCAATACAGGTCTGGCCTGATCATTAGAAGGACCCGCATTCCTCAGATAAAAGTTCTTTTCTTTTCTCCATTGTGTGAGGAACAGGAGGAAGCCAGTATGGCTGGAATGGGATGAGCAAAGAGGAGAGTGGCCCGATACATGGAGTCAGGAAGATGAGGTCATATAGGGCCGCGCGGCCAGAAAGAAGGGGCCAGGTTTTATCAAAAAGTAGCATTTTGAGCACCGGAGGAACATGGTTTAATTTCCATTTAAAAGGAAACATCGTCCTGGGCTTGGGGTGTGGAGACAACAGTGGAAGCACAAAGGCCACCCAGGAGGCTGTTGCAAAGGCCGGTGGAGGCAGGTGGTAGCCTGTGGTGGAGGAGGGGAAACCGAGAGCCAGAGACAGCTGGGGAGGCCGAGCCCAGTCTCTCTGTTTGGGGCAGCTGAGTTCAAGTTTCTGTTAGTCATTCTATTAATTACAGATGTCCAACAGGCAAATAGACACGCAAATCTAAAGCTCAATGGAAAGGTCAAAACAGGAGACAACTTAGAAGCTCCGAGTATGCTGACGGTCTTTCTAACCAAGCCGCAGAGTTAGACCACACAGGGAGCATGTGCGGAGAGAGGAAGACGCAGGGACAGAGCCCTGGGCCCACACAGGACACCGGGAAGGCAGGGCCAGCAGAGTGGGGACAAACCCACAACATTGGTTAGAACAAGATAGGTTCTATGGGTTTGTTCTTACATGGAATTTGTATGTAAGTTGAAACAGGTACATTTACCTATTACCTGTAATAGCCTCTGGTTCATAAGTGCAAAGGAGGGGCGGTTAAGTTTGAGAACTCCCCTCGGGAAGGTAGACGCCAAAGCCTGGCAGTTTGGAACCCTGTTTCTGAAATGGCCATCGGATCCTACAAGGTCTGATGATGAAATTCACAAACGTATCCTAGAAAAAGTGCTTCACACCTCCCTGCTGAATATCACTGTGGCCACTAGATGGCCCAGGGGAGCACGTCAGACGTGACCTAGAGATAGTGAGCAAGGAGCTACGGAGCACTTTTTCTAAGATAATTTGTGAATTTAACTGTCTTCCATGTGTCTGTCAGATGTTCGTAACTCGGGGAGTGCCTGTATTGCAATAAGAGGGAAGTCATCGACTTTGTCAAAAGCTTCTAAGAGTTTAGGTAAATGAGAACCAAAGACTGACCACTGGACCTGGGGAGATGAAAGTCGCTGCTGATGTTGTCGAGGGCGCTCAGCGGAATGTGAGGACAGGGTTGATCAGCGTGAAACAGAGCGTGAGGCCGTGGAGTCCCGAAATCCTGCTGGGGGGTGTGCTATAAGGAAGAGAACAGAGAACCGAAGTAGAAACTAGAGGGGTGGGGGTTCGAGGAAGAGCGTTTCAAGGGGGGAGATATTTCAGCACAGCTGCCTGCTGCCAAAGTCACCCAAGAGAGAGGGACTAGGGCGGCGCCTGTGGCTCCGGGCGCCGGCCCCATATACCGAAGGTGGCGGGTTCAAGCCCGGCCTCCACCAAACTGCAAAAACAGAAAAATAGCCGGGCGTTGTGGCGGGCGCCTGTGGTCCCAGCTACTCTGGAGGCCGAGGCAAGAGAATCGCCTAAGCCCAGGAGCTGGAGGTTGCTGTGAGCTGTGTGACGCCACGGCACTCTACCCAAGGCGATAAAGTGAGACTCTGTCTCTACAAAAAAAAAAAAAAAAGAGAGAGAGAGGGGGTGGGGGACTAGTGAGGATGCCAGAGAGAGGAGAGGCACGACTGCAGGAGAGAACCGGGTGCAGACAGGCCAGGCACACAGGGAGGGGACCACTGGGCGGGTGTGCCGGTGGGAGGATGAGGCATGTCTGTCTCCTGGACACCTGCGTCCCAACGTCCCAAGAGCAGTGACTTCTTTGACACGGCCACTGTGCCGCTCAGCTCCTCCTGTGCTGTCCTGTTGCATTTAATGACACCCACCCAATACCCAGGACGAGAGGCCTGAGGCCTGTCTTCGGTGCCCCCCCCTTCTTAGTTTTCCTTGTTCCCCTATATCCTAGCGGTTGCTGAGAATTTCTATCAAGTCTATCCCCACATTGGCTTTCAAATTTCACTTTACAATCACTATCCTCTTTTATGCTCTTTCTCCTTAACTCTACTATATCCTACAATTAATTTTTTTTTTTTTAAACAGAGTTTCTTGGCTTGGTACTGTAGCACAGTGGCTACAAAGCCAGCCACATATACCCAGGCTGGCGGGTTCGAACCTGGCCCAGGCCTGCTAAATAACAATGACAACTGCAACAAAAAAATAGCCAGGTGTTGTGGCAGGTGCGTAGTCCCAGCTACAGGAGGGTGAGGCAAGAGAATTGCTTAAGCCCAAGAGTTTAAGGTTGCTGAAAGATGTGATGCCATGACACTCTACCCAGAGCGACATATTGGGACTCTGTCTCAAAAAATAAAAAAGAAACAGAGTCTCACTTTGTCACCCTAGGTAGAGTGCCATGGCATCATAGCTCACAGCAGCCTCAAACTCTTGGCCTCAAAGAGATTCTCTTGCCTCAGCCTTCCAAGTAACTGGGACTACAGGTGCCCACCACAATGCCTGACTAGTTTTAGAAACAGGGTCTCACTCTTGCTCAAGCTGGTCTCGAACCCCTGAGCTCAAGCAATCCACCCACCTTGGCCTTCTACAGGGCTAGGATCACAGGCGTGAACCACCGTGCCGGGTCAATAGCTACTATTCTTTATAAGGAGACTCTGACATTAGTCTCTAATCAAAAACATTAATGTGTCCCTAATGAAACTTAAACTCCTTAGCCCAGAATGCATATTGTTCCTTAAATTATCGCAGCTGACTTTCCCCCAGCTCTCACCTCTCCTGATTCCCTTCCACAGATGTACAAACTCCCCAACTCAGCAGTGTTCCTCCTGCTTTTCCACCGCTTCACTCTGATGCCACTGTCTTCAGCCTCCCAGGCACTAAGAATGAGGCCATGTGATTAGTTCACTCACAACACCTACAACTTCGAGGCGAGTAGTTGAGAGCCGAGTGCCACCTCGATCTCTCTCTCCTCCCCTGCCAGGCATCCTGGTGGGCACATGTTCCAAATGGCATAGCTACAGGCTGAAGGACAACTCTGACCCATATCAGGCTTTCTGTATGTGAAAAATAAACGCATTTTGTTGTACCACTGGGATTGGGGATTTGTGTAATGAAGGAGCTAGCATTTTCTGTCCAGGGCTCTGCCCTATGCCTTTGTCAACACACAGACCCTGCTGTCCCAGCTACTCGGGAAGCCCAGGACTTGAAGGTTGCTGTGAGCTGCAACACCACAGTGCTCTACCAAGGGTGACATAGTGAGACTCTGTCCCTTAAAAAAAAAAAAAAGAGGCTCGCCACCTGTGGTTCAACGGGCTAAGGCGCCAGCCACATACACCTCAACTGGCGGGTACGAATCCAGCCCAGGTCCACCAAACAACAATGATGGCTGCAACCAAAAAACAAAATGGCCAGGCGAGGCTCAGCGCCTGTGGCTCAACAGGCTAAGGTGCCAGCCACGTACACCTGAGCTGGCGGGTTCGAATCCAGCCCGGGCCCACCAAACAACAATGACTGCTGCAACCGAAAAAATAGCTGGGCATTGTGGCGGGCACCTGTAGTCCCAGCTACTTGGGAGGCGGAGGCAGGAGACTCGCTTGAGCCCAGGAATTGGAGGTTGCTGTGAGCTGTGATGCCATCGCACTCTATCCAGGGTGACAGCTTAAGGCTCTGCCTCAAAAAAAAAAAAAATGGCCGGGCGTTGTGGCGGGTGCCTGTAGTCCCAGCTACTTGGGAGGCGGAGGCAGGAGACTCACTTGAGCCCAGGAATTGGAGGTTGCTGTGAGCTGTGATACCACAGCACTCTATCCAGGGTGACAGCTTGAGGCTCTGTCTCAAAAAAAAAAAGAGTACTCCTTCCCAAATGCTGGTTCTGGTTCATATAAAACTGACCTAAGGCAAGGGAGAAAGATGACAGTGTAGTGAGATTTTATAAAAGGAAATATATTGAATTTAAAGCACTGTTCTTGGGCTAACCCCTTCCATATTCTAGGAGTATTATTTTTATTCAACTAAAAACAAAATAAAAGTTTCACATCTGTATCTGATTTCCAAAATTGTTTTCTATAATAAATGTTATCACCTTACATTCCCAAGTCTGGAACTCAGTGCTTTAAAACACAACTTCTGGCACCTTGGTCAGGAAGACTTTCATTATCCCCCCAGACTGTCTTCAGTGCCCCCTCTTCTTAGTTTTCGGTTTCAAAGACACCTCTGGTGTCTTTTGTTTAGCTCTGAGTCCTTGTCCTCTACACAGCATCTTCTCTCTAGAGAGGAAACCCCTTCAAGCAAGTGATCCTTTCTCATTCACCTTCCTTTTACCCACACCAGAAGCTCAGAAAAAATGTATTCTTAAACAAATGAGAAAACTGAAGTATACAAAATTAAATTACTTGGAAATTTTAATTTTCCAATATTTACCAGGCAGGAGCCTACCCATTTAATATATGAGGACTTATCTCATCTTCGGAACAAATCTATAGGGAGGTTACCATCCCCATTCCCATTTTGCAGAAAGATTGTCCAGCTCATCCAAAGGCACAGAGGTAGAAAGTGGCCTTAAGTACCACTTAAGGACTTAAAATCCCAGTTCACAGACACCCTGTTGTTTAACCACTACATCTAACCACTTTCTACAGATAAAATCAGTTATGTGCCTTTTTTTTTTTTTTTGGAGACAGAGCCTCAAGCTGTCACCCTGGATAGCGTGCTGTGGCATCACAGCTCACAGCAATCTCCAATTCCTGGGCTCATGCGAGTGTCCTGCCTCCACCTCCCAAGTAGCTGGGACTACAGGTGCCCGCCACAACACCCGGCCATTTTTTGGCTAGAGCCGTCATTGTCGTTTGGCGGGCCCAGGCTGGATTCAAACCCGCCAGCTCAATTGTACATGGCTGGCGCCTTAGTCCGCTGAGCCACAGGCGCCAAGCCAGTTACGTGATTTTTTGAAACACTAACCAAGTCTCCTGGATCCTGGCTGGTGTTCTTTTGTAATAGACCACAGTTATGGAATCGCTTTTCTTTCAACGTATTTTTTGAAACATTTATAATTTCAAGTAAGTTTATCAGAGAAGTCAGCCCCTTTTCTAACATCGCATCAGTTTTTCTAATTATCTCAGATTTCCCCTTCCACATCCTAACTACAGGCATTCACCTATTCAGCTTTAAAGTCTTCCTATGTCTGTGTGAATTTCTTTCCCACTGGTCCCCCCAGAAAGAAAGTAAATTAAATTAAGTCATCGAACATTGTTCTGGCAACTGTGACAGAAACTCAATAAGTGGGAAATAAGCCAATAACGTCCAGCTTCCTTTCATTAAGATGTTCAATACCTATTTGGTCAGGCTTAAATAAAGTTGGATTCACGTGAGAGCCCTGGATTTTAAATGAAGTGGGTTTCCCACAGGTCGAACCCTCTGGACACAGGTAAGCCATTTCACACTTGAAAGTCTAAAGAGAGTTTCAGACTTCCAATAGCAGGAAAATATCCATGCATTTTTAAAAAATTAAGATCAGAGTAGCCCTCCTGCCAAAGAGACCCAAGTAATTATTTTTTTTTTTTTGTAGAGACAGAGTCTCACTTTATCGCCCTGGGTAGAGTGCCGTGGCGTCACACTGCTCACAGCAACCTCCAGCTCTTGGGCTTAAGCGATTCTCTTGCCTCAGCCGCCCTAGTAGCTGGGACTACA
>CAUYON010133400.1:0-33136 GCA_963573935.1 Arctocebus calabarensis
AACAAAATCCTAGCCAATAGATTACAGCTTGTCATTAAAAAAGTCATACATCATGATCAAGTAGGTTTCATCCCAGGGATGCAAAGCTGGTTTAATATACGTAAGTCCACAAATGTTATCCACTATATTAACAGAAGCAAAAACAAAGATCATATGATCCTCTCAATAGATGCAGAAAAAGCATTCAATAAAATCCAGAATCCTTTTCTAATTAGAACACTGAAGAGTATAGGCATACGTGACACATTTCTGAAACTGATCAAAGCTATCAATGACAAACCCACAGCTAATATTTTACTGAACAGAGTAAAACCAAAAATTTTTTCTCTTTGAACTGGAACCAGACAAGGTTGTCCTCTGTCACCATTACTGTCCAATGTAGTGCTGGAAGTTCTAGCCAATACAATTAGGCAAGACAAGGAAATAAAGGGCATCCAAATGGGAGCAGAGGAGGTAAAACTCTCCCTCTTTGCTGACAATATGATCTCATACTTACAGAACCCCAAAGACTTGACCACAAGAGTCTTGGAAGTCATCAGAAAATACAGTAATGTCTCAGGATATGAAATCAAGTCAGTAGCCTTTGTATATGGAAATAACAGTCAAGATGAGAGGCAAATTAAGGACACAAGTCCCTTCACCATAGCTTCATAGAAAATGAAATATCTAGTTATATATCTAACAAAGCAGGTGAAGGACCAAAAATAATGAAATCCAAAGAAAGGAAACAGCAGAGGATATTAATAAATGGAAGAACATACCATGCCCATGGATGGGAAGAATCAACATTATTAAAATGTCTATACTTCCCAAAGCAATCTACCTATTTAATGCCATCCTTATTAAGATACCAACATCATACTTTCAAGATTTGGAAACAATGATTCTGAGTTTTATATGCCATATAGCTAAGGCAGTTCTTAGTAATAAAAACAAAGCTGGGGGCATCACCATACCAGATTTTAGGCTGTACTACAAAGTCATAGTGGTCAAGACGGCATGGTACTGGCACAAAAATAGAGACATTTGGAATCAAATAGAAAACCAGGAAATGAAACTAACATCTTACAATCACCTAATCTTCTATAAACCAAGCAAGAACATATCTTGTGGAAAAGACTCCCTATTCAATAAATGGTGCTGGGAGAACTGGATATCCACATGTAAAAGACTGAAACTGGACCCTCACCTTTCCCCACTCACAAAAATTGATTCAAGATGGACAAAGAACTTAAATTTAAGGCATGACACAGTAAAAATCCTGAAAGAAAGCATAGGAAAATATCAGCCTTGGGAAAGACTTCATGAAGAAGACTGCCATGGCAATTGCAACAATAGCAATAATGAACAATGGAACTTAATTAAACTGAAAAGCTTCTGTACAGCTAAGGAGACAACAACCAAAGCAAATAGACAACCTACACAATGGGAAGAGATATTTGCATATTTTGAATCATACAAAAGCTTGATAACTGTGATCTATAGAGAACTCAAATTAGTCCACATGAAAAAACAGCAATCATGTATATTAATGGACAAGAGACATGAATAGAATCTTCTCTAAAGAAGATAGACGAATGGTTAACAAACATATGAAAAATGCTCATCATCCCTAATTATTAGAGAAATGCAAATCAAAGCCACCCTGACATACCATCTAACCCCAGTGAGAATGGCACACATCACAAAATCTCAAAACTGCAGATGCTGGCATAGATGTGGAGAGAAGGGAACATTTTTACACTGCTGGTGGGACTGCAGACTAATACAACCTTTTTGGAAATGTGGAGAATTCTCGAAGTACTCAAGCTATACTTCCCATTTGATTCTGCAATCCCATTATTGGGCATCTACCCAGAAGGGAAAAAATCTTTTTATCATAAGGACACTTGCACTAGACTGTTTATTGCAGCTCAATTTACAATTGCCAAAATGTGGAAATAGCCTAAATGCCCACCAACCCAGGAATGGATTAACAAGCTGTGGTATATGTATACTATGGAATACTATTCAGCCATTAAAAAGAATGGAGAATTTACAGCCTTTGTATTAACCTGGATAGAAGTGGAACACATTATTCTTAGTAAAGCATCATAAGAATGGAGAAGCACGAATCCCATGTACTCAATTTTGATATTAGGACACTTAATGACAATTGATGGGCGTGGGGAAAGGGGAGCTCAGAGAGAGAGAAAATGAGGAAGGGGGGGAAAGGAAGATTAGAGAGAGGGAAAGAGAGGGGAGTGGGGTCTTGGTGTGTGCCACACCTTTTGGGGGCAAAACATGATTGTAAGAGAGACTTTACCTAACAAATGCAATCAGTGTAAGCTGGTTTCTTGTACCCTCAATGAATCATCAACAATTAAACAAACAAACAAACAAACAAACCCCCCAAACAAAAACAAAAAAACAAATTGGAGGGCTCTCAATTCCAAATCCAAATTTCTACTCCTACAAAAAATAAAATGTAGATTTGACTGTGTTCTTACATCAATAGAATGGAATGAATTAGATATGTATGCAAAGACAAAATTCTATGATGTGTATCTATGACCATGGCAAGTAGGAGTGTTCTGGAAACATTGTCGAAGAATTTGACGAGCCTATACATAAAGATGGTTGGGTATTTTCCCAGTTTACCTATGTGGGAACTAAACACCCAGCATATACTCTTGATGCTGGAGGAAAAGACAAAACAAAGTAAATAAATAAATTTGTTCCTGAAAAGAATTTGTTTTCCTTTGATGATTAGAAAGTCTGTCAAGGTCTTGCTCTGTGTCAGACTATTCACAAACCTGAGCAACTAATTAGCAGCCTTCGAAATCATAAAATAGCGTGGAATCAATCTATACTGACTCAGCCCTTTAACTTGATGGTACCCTTTTTGAATGTATTGCTTTTATTTTTTTGCTTGCCCAACATCTCAGCCTCCTAGATTAAATGGCATAATACAAATCAAATGGAATTTCCCAACGTTTAAGATTCCAGAGAGATAAATAATGCTATTAATGTTAACCAGAAGTGATCCTGATATGTGACAGAACTCTTATTTTCCACTTTAAGTTATAGTCATCCTTTGAAATTTCTCTGACTACAGTTCAGGTGTAATTTCATCAATGAGAATCAATACTAAGATTGACTAAGGATGAATGTGGTTCACAAGTAAATGAACTCATATAAATGTTTGTTAATAAAAGGAGCTAACTCTGGAACCCTTGAAACTCCATTTCTTACACAATGGAACAAAAATGATGAGAATAATATATTTTGTTTTCCTATGTATCATTTTTACTGGTAAAATAATCATATATATATATATTTTTTGAGACGGAGTCTAATTATGTCACCCTCAGTTGAGTGCTGCAGCATCACAGCTCACAGCAACCTCCAGCTCTTGGACTTAAGCGATTCTCTTGCCTTAACTTCCCAAGTAGCTGGGACTGCAGGTGCCTGCCCTATGCGCAGCTATTTTGTTTTTGTTGTTGTTGTTGTTGTTGTTGTTGCAGTTGTCATTGTTATTTTAGCTGGCCTGGGCCAGGTTCGAACCTGCCAGCCTCAGTGTATGTGTCTGGCGCCATAATCACTGTGCTACAGGTGCTGAGCCTAATCAGATATATTTAATAAGAAAAAATGTTTAGAGAATTATTTTCAATTTCAATAATAATTTACAATCACTGTTTGTTTTGTGGCATTAGACACACTCTGACTCAGTAACTTATAGCCAAACACTCAGTTCAGTTACATAACACATAGAATAACAATTCTAGAAAAAAATAACATTTGATAGTAGATCTGTCCCAGCTACAGGCTTACTGTGTGACCTTGGACAAGGCATTCGACCTCTCCAAGACTTTCTGCATTGTTAGTTCAGGTATAATGCTGGGTCCTATGCAAGGTTATGATAAGAAATGAATGATGAAATTTTCCTGACATATCTCTCACTGCAACTGGCACATTGATTCCATAAATTCTGGTCAAACACACATAAAGTAGATTACAGAGCTATAGTTGTAATTATCAACAATCCACCCGGAAGAGCTGCCTTTAAATTCACAACTTTTCTCTCTGAGTAGTCCCTCTCCCTCCCTCGTGGAACTTGACTGGGAGGTGCTGACACATCTCATCACTGACACAACATGAGGTGCCAAAGTGTAAACAAACAAAGCTGGGCCCTCCCTTGAAATTCAAGGAACCTGGTAGATTTATTTAAGCAAGTTTAAATCTTACCCTTACCCCAAACACAAAATTCTTTGGTCACATAATGAAAACATTTGGGAATAGAACATAAAGGATGAAATGTGTAGAATGTAGCTGGGGAAGACATGTGGTGCCCGCCCCTACCAGACGCTCACTGATTAGGGGCCGAGACATGGCTGACTTTCCTGGAATAACATTTTGAACCATCTACCATTGCCTACTCTTTGTTGTTGTTGTTGTTGCTTATTTGTTTTTACATACAGTAGTAATAGTAAAAATTTAGGCAGTGTACCTGTTTAAACTACATGGTGCATTCTGGACCTAGTCAATATTACTTTTTAGTTTCTTTCATTTTTTATTCACTGACCAACACACTGAAGACTGTTCATCCCACTGCACTTAGTTTCCATCCCCGAAGCTCAGTAGAAAAGAAAAAGTGATAGACGATTGTAAAAGTACAGTTCTCCTCCTTCTTTTTATTTATGTAAAGTAATTTATGCCAGATCAATTCTGCACTCCTGCCTGTTACAATTTTCCCATTTTTCCTGGGATTCAGGTACAAACACGCTGCCACGTGTTGACAAATTGCAAATCCTTCAGCTCTGCTCCTATCCATGTACATACTTCATTCTTGCTTCTCAGTCTGATTTCCTCTAAAAGGTACCAGACGCTATGTTAAACATTTTAGAAACATTAGCTGACTCATTTCTTCTAGGCATTATGGACATGTTACTGAAATCAAGTCTTAGTTTCTTTTGCAATATTACAGCCTCTAAAGTGGTAGAATCACATTTTTTCCCTCTGACATCAAACCTGGCACCATTAATCACTAAGTTGTACATCTCCATAGGTAGACAGGGCACCTATGTGTGGATCCATACAGGTATTCTACAAAGATGAAACATTATGCAATTCAAGACTGCATGGGTTTAGGTAAAGAGTTTCAATGAAACCAGCATTAAATTAACCAGAAAGAACAAATTCTGAGTTGGGTGATAGCAATGCAAGAGAGAAGATCTGATAGAGAATAAAACTAAATATGGAGGGTCACCATGCTTAAGGACCCAGATTGTCCAAATTCTTTTCATATCTCCCCTCTCCTGATGTTCTAAGGAATTTCAGTGCACAATTCAATGACAAAATGAACATCTAAGAGCAGGTAGCAACTAGCTGTAATGCATAGCACTATGACTGAGAGTCAGACTCAAATAGAGGTTTATTCTTAGCTCTCTCTTACCCAGGCTCCACGCTTAGCTTTTCCTTCAACACCAGGAAAAATACTTGTTAAACCAATTCAGTGATTCCTAAAGTCTATTTACCTTCATAATCACATAAAATCACCAGAGAAAATGAAATGGGAGGATGCAAAGAGCCTCTTATTCCTCTGGTGTATTGGTGTGTCTAACAAAGGGAAGTGAGGGGTGCACTCTACTGTCCTAGCAGGACCTATTTCCTCATTCAACACGTCAAGCTCTGGCCAATCACAGTATCAAGAATTTCTCTTTAAGTGTATGCCTGTGGGTGTGTGAGGAGGCATTAGACAAAGGTGGTGAAAAGATTCTTTACAAGGGAAGAGAAGGCTGAAAATACCCCCCACCCACCCATACGCACTCCCTGCTGTTCATTCATTTATTTGAAAAATATCTACCTGGCAAGTCCTATGTTCAGTCCTAGAGATACTTCAATGAATAAAGACAAGCACAGGGTCATTGTAGATATGGTATCTTAGTATCTTAGTATGAATGTGGGGACAAAGGACACTATTATGTGAAAAGTAATTTGGGAGAATAATATTTGCTGTTAAAATGAAAATAGACAGTGTCATTTCATCCAATTTCACCCTGGGAAGGAAGAACACAGAGTTTGAAATCAAAAAAGCCTGAGCTCTTCAGAAACATGGTATCATTCAATTATGTGATGGATAATTAATTTTCTAGGCTTCATTGTATCCTCATTGGTAGAGCACAAAGACCAAAAATATATGTTCCTAAATCTCACAGGAAACAAATATAAATTATAGATAATGTTGGCTGAAATTTTGCTTTGTCCAAGCCCTGCACTAAACACATTGTTTTTCATATTAATTTTCATCCTCATAAACATCCTAGGAGGTAGATGCCACTGCAGTGTCTGTCTTATGAATGATAAAGCCAGGAATGGAAATGTTAGGTAATGTACTCAAGTTCATGGATCTATCAGTAAAAGTAACAGAAAATGAACCAATGCATTAAATGTGAGTATAGCAGCATACGATAGCTGCTTTTAAAAATTTCTAAAGCTATATATAGGTGCTTATTGAAATTGCTGTAGTTGATTAATTTGGAGGACAATTTTTTTTCCCCTGGGCTAAAGAAACACAGGTGGAGATCCAGGAGGTCTCAGAGTAGAGTTATGACTCCTGTTTCTCTTAGCCAAGATTCTCTTACATAGTAGAATTGAGAGTGGGGTACTTAAATATGTAAATATGTTTTCCTTAGGACATAAATTCTACTGCAAGGGAGAATGGTAAGCAAAATCAATAAATTTCACAGTTTTGTTATTGTCATTTGTTTCTTTTTTCTCCCTAAATTTATTTTCCTCTAGGTAAAATATGCTTTTAATGGTATGAAATTTGAAAAGTTATTGCATTCTCTGGAGCAGAGATATAGAGACACAGAGGGAAATTAGGAGACAGAAAAAAATGCAGTGCTTCATAAAATTGACCTAAGGTTTGCCCAGTTTCTAGAAGTGTAAAAAATAGTGTGGAAATATGAAAGTCAAGTAAAATATTCACTGCTTTTCAAGGAGATTGAGTCTCGTTGCAGAGACCAAGCATGAGTAAACAAATCAATAGTCCTTTGAAAGCAGAGAGCATCATAGGATTCAATACACAAAGAGTGCAAAATGTTCTGGAATTTAGAGGAGAGAGGTAACTGAGTTGAAGTTGCCGGCTTTTACTTGTCTTCTTTTTAGCCTTCCCAGTGGCCCCTCCAGGTTAACATTCTGAACCCTGCATGGTAAGATTCTGATCAATGGGAATGACACCAAGGGAACTCCATGGCATCATAATGTTAGAATAATCTTCAAGGTGAGTGAAGGAATACAGGGTCATCACAAAAGTTTTGAGATACACAAAAATCTGCATGGATGGAAACAAAGTGAGGCCCATCCTGCAACACCAATAAGCTGAGAAAGTTGCAACTTGCACCAGTGAGTCAGAGAGGATGCCGTCGACTGTGTTTCTTGGAAGTGAAAGAATGGACCATAACACAGTCTGCCTCAAACTTTTCATAGTTCCCAGATGCAAGTAGCATGAGATGTAGAGAAAAGGAGAAATTGTAGCAGAAAGAATAATAGTGGTATGATCTGTTGAGTAGAGGATTTTTGGTGGGAGTGATGTAAGGTGAGGTTGAATAGATTGTGAAGGGCTTTAAATTCCAGGCAAAGTGGATTGAACCCAAGTCTCATTATCTGGAGCAATTGCCTTGGCAGAAAATTATTGTTTGCTTAAAAAAGTGAGCTCAGCATCTGGGTACAGAAGTAACACTGGGTAGTTTTGCCTGGCCTTAGATGCTGTTTCCGCTCTGGCCTGAGCCACATCATAGGACTTGCAGCTTAGTTTTTATAGGCAGTGCCATCATTACGGGACAAAGTAACTCAGGGATTTGAAATGAACAGATTAAACATGTATGTCACTCAGTCTGGATGTGTGTGGGAACTAAAGAGGACAGCTCTGCTCTATTAGAGCCAGGTATCTTGGGGATAATTGAAGCCGTGTGACTTAAATGGAGTCACTGTAAATGAATATGTACAGGGCAGACATTGAATATGTCATGTGGGACTCAGGCTGTTTGTGTCAGAGAATAGATGAGCACTGAGGGCTGAGGGTCAAGTTGCATTCTAAAGGAGGGCATTTCATCCTCAAAGCAGTTAACAGGATTCTCAGAATTACTGCAGAAGTGAAATTATTCTCTGCCACCAACATTGAAGATATTTATATATTAAATACATGCTTCAGAGTGTGACATTCAGCGTATATCTCATTTAGAAATAACAAAGAAAACTTACAAAAGTAGAAGGGCAATAAATGAGAAGGTAAGTCCTCCAGATCTGGGCTCTCTGGTTATCGTTATGGGGTACGTGCACAATAATGAACTTGCAAAAAGAGAACTCCCCATAATATCAACATATGTAAATGAGCTGTTTTTACTTCTTAAACAGCAATTATTCTAAGAAAGATAAAAATAGGAAGAGTTCATGATTTGGAAACAGATAGGTTTGAGTTCCAATACTAGAACTAACCAATAACTGGAATTAACTATACCTAGAAATAATTATAATAATACATACTTGCAATGCTACTGAGAAGATTAAATAACAAGCAGGTCATTGGTGCATAATAGGTCCACACCTGATAATGCTATGTCTACTTTTTCCAACAGTTGTCTTTTATCTAAGTTTTTTCAAAGAAAGGACCTTTGCATATTGAATGAATGAATGACTTACAGAGCTTCTTTGCTAAAAATTAACATTCTTCTTATTAATCTATAATCAGATGACAGGTCCAAAAGTCAAATTTACAATTAGAGTGCTTAACAAACTAGTCAAATAATTTTGGTGGCTTTTTCCTGAGCCCTCCTTTTATGTGGCTAAGTCTTTAGATTTCATGCATTATTCTGCAGCCTTACTCCTAATGATTTTGGGACACTTTCTAAATTCAAATCTCAGGCACAAATCACAGACAGGCAGGTCGTGAAATCCATCACCCCATTTGCTGCTGGGCTTGACTCAAATGATCCATCCACTAAGTGGATATAACCTTCCTACATCACAGCTCAGGACACATCCCTCCTAAAGATGCAGGATCAGAAATGATGATCTTCATGATGGGTTCAGAAAGAAGGGGTGATATTTTTCCACCAATAGTTTGGTGAAAGTAGCTGACCTCTACCAGTGTCTCCAAATCCTTATGAAGGATGATTTATAGGAGAAAATGAAATTTAACTTTAAAGGACAGAGTTTGGACATGATGACAGGTATCAAAATCAGTGCGTTCCCCTTGTGAATCAGAAGGAATTATCCAAACCAGAATCCCAGAGCTATTTTAGTGACAATATTCACTCCTGTGGAAATTCTTAGGCTCACATATGCTTTTAGATTAATTGCATCCGATTCATTCATTTATTTTTGAATTCCAAACTGTTAGAATTGCAAGTAATGGATAAATGTTAAAGTGAAACAATTTTTATATTTAACTTTTTAAAAATCATTGCTATTGCTTTTAAAACTTAGTTCTCATAGGATTGTTGCTAACCATGCCATATTCCACAAATGTTACTTTATAGAGTTGTTTTTCTGAAGTGTCTGATAGAAATATATTATAACCAAGAGATGATTTGAGTTTAATTTCAATCATACAAAGTTTAGATGCAGCAAGAAGCTACCAGAAATTTTGGTAAACATTCACTATTATCACATCCGAGATAGAAAGCCATACCCCACTGATTGTTTTATCTAATATTTAGTCCAGATCTTAACATTTTTGCATTTCAGGAACACCAAATATCTTTCATTGCTTGAAGTTTGTAATTATGAGCCTCCATTCGGAATTGTTTCTAAGGTGCTAATTTAAAATAAAGTCCACCTCACTGTCAATAGTATAAGGAGCACAGCTGAATTGAATGGGAGTAAAGCCAGGTAAAAAAGAACACAAACTCAGTGTGAGAAATTGGGGTCCCCTTTGTGCCCCCTGATGGGTTTAGCACCAGTCCAGGATACCTAACATGTCTAGGCTTTGGGTTCCTTGAATAAAAATACAGATAATAATTTCTACCTCCCAAGAGTGTTGCCATGATTATAAAGAACAGAATAAGTGAATACATACTATAGATCTTGGCACATTGTAGGTACTCAAATCAACACGTATTCACAAAGGGCTTAGTAGCAGCAGATCTCAGATTATAATGCAGGGTTATTTCTAGGGACAAACAATTTAGGGAACTTCAAAAGTTTTCATGAGCTAACACTGAATTCTATGTCCTTTATTATCCAAGTCAATATATGGATGGTAATGTCTGATAAGCTAGCTACATATAAACAGGAATTTCAGTGGAGGCTGGTCATTTGGGGAAGATAAACTTTGGTTTGATATCTGGTATTAACAAATGCAGCTATCTTGATTCACTCATGAAAAGCAGTTCTCTGCACGTATCCAGTGTAGTATTTTGGCTCCATTTAACAACCTATTAATATGAGGGCTCCCCACAGTCAATGATTTTTAAGGGGCACTTTTGTGGAAAGGAAAACAACCATGCAAATCTGTGCTAAACTTGAAAATGTCAATAAAGTTTCCCCTGTGTATAGAGGAATCTGTTTAAAATTTTATTTTTGAGAATATCAAAAAATGATAGAAACTGAAATTGAAGTGCTATTTGCCAGTAAGGCTTGTAGAGGTACATCAGGCGGTCTCCCTGTCTCACCAGGGTTATCTGTCATCCAAACAATGGAAGACAAGGTCAATATCAAGGCTACTTGATTTAGCCAGTTTACAACAGTTCATTGTGGATTCAGTTTGTCTTTTGGAGAGATAGGAAGTTAGAGACAAGAGCACCAGCTCCTAGTCCTTCTCCTGCACACAGAAAGGAAGACACTGAAATGAAAGAGGGCCAGAGGACTACAGGGGTGTGTGGAATAGATCCCGTTAGTGATCAGCTAAACCTCGACTGCAGGAAAGCGGCTGCATTTCGGCAGCTCCATTCTGAAGGAGGCAGGGCAGGAAGCCCCATAGCTCATCAGAATCCTCCAGGCAATGAAAAGCATCTCAAGGCCCAGGGGAGAGAGGGAGGCAAGTGAGCAGGACGTGGCCACCTAGCAGCTCCCCACATGTCTCTCGTCTTGGATGATCATAATGAGTTCCTGCAAGACTCAGACAAGTCATGGTCCAAATCTCTGCCTGGGTGGCCTGTGCTAATGTGTGTGTGAAAGATCCCCAGAGCACAATTCTGGAGATAATACCCCACAGTCACACTTTTTCCCCATAAGAAATGTGTGTGATCTTTCATTTTCCACCCAAACTTTATCAGAGGTAGATACTGTCATACTAAGGCTAAAATCGTAGAGTTTTTATAAATTGTTTCTAACCTATAATTTAATTACTATGGGCTAGAAATGAAAGTTCAACATTGCTCAGATGAAAGTAGTCCTCTGTAGCATTTTGAAAATACATTAAAATAGTTTTTCTCAATAAAAAACTCTGTTGTCAGGCAGTACTTGTGATTCAGTGGGTGGGGCACTGGCCCCATATACCAAGGGTGGTTGGTTCAAAACTGACCCCAGCCAAACTGCAACAGAAGAATGGCCAGGCATTGTGGTGGGCACCTGTGGTCCCAGCTACTCAGCTACTTGGGAGGCTGAGGCAAGGGAATTGCATAAGTCCAGAAGTTGGAGGTTGCTGTGAGCTATGATGCCACAGCACTCTACTGGGGGCAATAGAGTGAGACTCGGTCTCTGAAAAAAAAAAAAAAAAGAACCTCTGTCCTCTGTTGTCTTCTTACGAAATCATGCTTCCTGGCCTCCATCATAATTCCCCTTGAAATCCAGTGGAAAGAAGCTGGAGAATTAAACCACCAAAACTCTGAAGAAAAGTCGATTTAGAGCCCCAAGATACAAGGACAAATAGGTCATGTGGTCATCGTACAGGGATGAGCTTTAGGCTTTAATATTTATGGAATCATTGTCCATCAGCTTGCTTGTCCCAGTACCCTACTGGCAGTGTTGGGAAAGAGAAAATAAAGCAGCTCTAATGCACAGCTCACTGCGTCCTGTCCAACAGTCGTGTGCATGGTTAACCCCTGTGGCCAAGCAGCCACTCCCGAGACATCTCAGGAACTAAAATCAGAAGATCTCTGATATATATATAGCTTTATGACAAAAGACAAATTAATAGGGGAACCTCAGCTTCTCTTTCCTTATCTGCCAAATTATGCGGTAAATTTTCAGAAAATATTATTGAAAAGCTATTCTCTTGAGGAGAGCACTAAATTTGTTCAAAATAATTATTTTGATGAAGAAACAAACTCCAAAGGAATACACAAAATGTGGTGAAAGGGGGTTGTTTGGAAGAGGGCCACTAAATCTGTTAGAGTGAGTTAAAGAAATTTATTTTGCATCATAGATAAATTTGAGAAAGGGAAGAACAGGGAAGAGGAGGGAGGAGAGTGGGGAAAAGAGTCAGATGAGACTGTAACACACCAACACCTCCAACTTCTGCTAAAGGGATTTTTAGGAGCTTCGGGAACACCGTCAACCAGTGTGCGTAGCACCTTGAAAGTGCTAGAGTGTCAATATCTTTGGCAGTAGCTCAGGGGGCCTTCATGCCGTGCTGCTGGCTGGGATGACAACTCTTCACGCATATTCCCTAGTGTCTCCAAATTCCTCTGCAGAACGGGCTTCAGTAGTCCACAGTGGTAACTAGCTTGATTACATCACATACTGGCTTCCTTCTTCCCTATCACATCTTCTCTCCTCTACTAGGAGGGGTCCTCTTGGATGAACCCCTACATATATTCTGGGCACTTAAATCTTCATCTCCGCTTGTGGAAAAACCTGAACCAAAATATGAGTTCACAAGATGAAACACACAACTGGTATAACCCTCTAAGGCTCTAAGGTTCAAATGCCACCATAAGAGAATACGTTGCTTAGAATTTACAGAAAATTGTGACAGTCGTTGTATTTACACAAGATATGCAATTAGTGCTAAGACTTCCCTTCTTAGAAAGTTAAAATAGGCATGTGACAGGGTCATCTAACATCTGACTTATATTTACATAAAAAACCCTGCCAAACATATTAGGTGATTGTGAGCTTTAAATCAATAATACATAAACATGTTATAAATGTGTATCACATTTCAACTTTGTGATCTTGATACATCAGTAAAATTTATTTTTATCAGATGTATATCGTAGCCTGGACCTACTTGGTCAAATCCATTTACCTTTCCTCCAAGTCCTAATGAGGACATTCACTCTTACTCTGTATACTTCTGGTTCCCTCTACAGTCTGTTCTTTTCTTCTTATCAGTTAACATCTGCCACTACAGCAGCTTTTGCGTGAAATCCTTCTGCTAAAATAATCAGTTTGGGGGTAGGTCATAAAGGGGATTCCTTGCATGGAAAAAATAAAATGTTATTACAATCTTACACACAACTACAACTCTACCCTAGTGGTTATGAAAAGGCAAAGCTTGTATTTGTCTTGCATATCTTGTGTGCCAGGTTTTAGCTTTCAGGAACAGGCACCAATCATGGCACAGCCAGCAATTGAGACTCTGAAAACTGGTTTTCATTGTGTCTTGTTATCTGAGCCATGTTTCTTAATTGATGACCACTACCCTCCTTTGGGGTCTAAACCTCATGGCATCAATATGCTAAGTACCTTGTACTAATCTTCGTTTTTGACATTGAGACTCCTAAAAAAGACAGCTTTACATGGAGAAAAAAGTTTTGTTACAAAAACAGCAAGCAGACTAGTTCATGGACTATTATGACAGTGTTGAGAGATATATATTGTGGCTCTTTGTTCAGAGGCATTATGAACCCATCCCTCTAGATGTCCAAAGTAATTACAGGTCAGCAAGAGAAAGAAGGTATTTGCTGTTACAGGATTCAATTTTATCACTCCTAAGCTCACCATAGCTTTGTTATTTGCAGACTGGCAGTATTGTCCAAAGCTTGCTCACACTTTTAAGAAATCATAGCTAAAAAGAATACGCAGTGTGCAAATGGCTGAGTTACCAGATTCAAGGAGGGCCATCATGGAGAATGTGACCCAGAGAGCCCACATAATGGCCAGTGAGAGATTTGTCCCTTAACTCAGTTCAATTTCCTAAAAGATGACAATTGAGATCATTGACCTTTCAATATTTTCTCGGGTTTAATCATTACTGCACATGTATGTAATGTAAGTCACCATCACAGGAACATGCACTGGGATATTCTCCTGGGAGCCAAGGGAGTGTGAAAGTTTGTCACTGTGCTGAACTTGCTCACTCTGTCTCTTGGGTGCCACAGTTAAAGATACAAGTATTGCTAAGTGACCGTAAAATTGAGGCCATGACCTCCTACATACTATGTTAACCAAAAGACTCACCTGGGTCACAGCATACAAAAGAAGAAAGAAAAAGAAGAAGAAAAACAAATGCAATGAAGAGACCATTAAGAAGAAGTAGATTGTTCCAGTACAGTTATTAAAACTAGAATGCCACTTACGTGAAATTTGTCAGAAAGTAGAAAGAATATCAGGTACGGATTAAAAAAGCATTTGAATCCCCATGAAGTAACAATTTCAGTTTCATCATCTGTAAAACAGAATATATACTTCAATTTGTTTACGTATTTATTTTTTACAAAAAAAAAAATCAAACCAGAAGCATTGTAATAATCAAAGCCCGTATGTGCAAAATGTATAGTAGCACAGTATCTAGGGGAAGAAATGAATATCAAGGTGAATATCATTGTGAATACTCAGTGTTTTTAAATGAGGAAAAGTTTTTAAAAAGTAGATAAGCCAGAAGCTATGTATATTTGGAAAAGCAGAACAATACTTATTTTGATGTCATCTGTACTGTATAAACCTGAATTCAGACAAGAACATGGCAAAGGACTAGAGTATTATTAAGTAATTGAGGTTTTTTTCATTATTTTTTATTTTATTTTATCAAAATTGTGGTTGGGGGGGGACAGAATCCTACTCTGTCACCTTGGGTAGCGTGCCATGGGATCAGATTTCACAGCGACCTCATACTCTCCACCTTAAGCAATCTGCTTGCCTTAGCCTCCTGAGTAGCTGGGACTACAGGTGCCCACCACAATGCCCAGCCAGTTTTTCTATTTTTCTTAGTAGAGACAGGGTCTCACTGTGGTTCAGGATGGTCTTGAACTTCAGAGATCAGGTGGTTCACAGACATCAGCCTCCCAGAGTGCTAGGATTATTGATGTGAGCCCAGTAATTGAGTTTTGATCCCTAATATCTGAGACTAAATAATAATTCCTCAACAGCTCAATAACATTACTAGCCCTCTTATAATATCCTGAATTACTTTGTATATTCCAGTATATGACCTTGCCCTAAGACACTACATAGCTGATTTTGGCCTTCATTTGTTCATATATAAAATGAAGAGCTTGGATAAGATAGATGTTGTTTGTTATGTCTAAAATCACATGTTTATACAAAATTCAATAATTTTGTGAACTAAAAGAAGAATCCAAAAATGATATTTTTCATGAGTCATGAACCAACACCAACATTGTGTTTAAAGAATTGCACAGATTTAGGAGTCTTTTTAAAAAAAAATTTAAGCTTAAAACACTATATATATGTTGAGATATTTATATTACCACTGTGAAGCTGTAGTTGAGCTAGTCAACTACTTGGACACTCCTTGGCTATTTGCCTTTAAATCCCTTCCCCAAGGTCAGAGAATGATATTGGACTTGGGGGGAAAGAGAAGAGGAGTTATATGCTTTGCTGATTATAGGAAATTTAAATTTGCTGCAGATTATGCATTAGATGGGCATTCCATAGCCCATCATTGTGAAGAGATACAGAAAAATGTAGATGCATCTTGCCTTCAGGATACATTGCCATACTATTCTGACTATTCTGAATAGTAAATTCAAAATTATAGAATACAGGAAATTTTTGTAGTTTTACATTCCACAAGGCTTTATAATACTTACAGAAATTGAAATGGAAATCAGGTCCGTCAGCAGAAGTATAAACACACAAGATGCTTAACAGTAGTGCATGGGCAGGCAGCTTGGAATCAATTGAAGTTTATGTATTTGATGGAAGTAATATACTTTCAGCCTTAAAACCTTTATCTAGGCTATAATAAAACAAGCTGTGTCACATGAGTCTTCTTTCATGTGTTCCCATCACCTATCATCCAATCTAAAGATTGTTATCCACATGCAAAACAGTCTTTTCTTTTTACTGTATAACCAGGCAGCATAGTGTTTATGTAGTAGTTTGGGGCTTGGGGATAAAGTGGATTATTTCAAATGTTCACATTGCAAAACAAACCAACACTGTGTTCCTCAGGGATCAAAGCTCACTAAATGTTTGCTGCTGGCAAATAGATAGGCTACGAAGCCATCACAGGAGCTTGCTTTGACAGATGTCAGCTGATGGACATCTGCACAAAAGTCTTTGAAATGCCTTACTTTAATACCCGTGTCAGTTGGCACATTACTTTCTTAAACTTTCTGTGTTTCCATTAAATTAGGTTGGAAACAAAGCCTCCTATTTACTGAGCAAATTGTTTTCTATGTGAAATGGTGAACAATTACAACCATTACTCTGTCAGCCCCTTCCATCAGCTCCATTAAAAACGCCTACATCCTACATTCTGAATCATAGTCACCCTGAGCGGAACCCAACTATGGCATTCATGACTGGTGAAAAGTCTCTGATCACACTGGAAAGACAGCAGAAGGTTCTTTCATTTGTAACCTTCTTATGGATTCTGAGAAAGTTAGCCATGTTCTATGGACTGTTGGCAAGATGTCATGTCCCCATTCAAAGAAAGAACTTTCTGGGGCTTACCAAAAAATCCATTAGGAATATCAAAGAGCTGCTATGAAAGCATGTTTTGATGAATTAAGTAGAAATGAAGACAAAATACACTAGTTGGAGATTGTATTTTTGCAACCAAAGTTGAATGTCTATGTATTTCAGATATTGTCAAATTCAAAAACCTTGTGAAAATGGGAATAATTACTAATTTTAAAACTCTAAAATATCATACTCTCTAATTTCTTTCTACAAGTGGTCTTATAATAATCAAATGCCATCTTATCAACCAGATCATATGCAATTGTGCTAAATATTTCTACATTTGTACCTAACCAGCAATTCATAGTGAAGATTAAACCCAAAATTTCAAACTAAACAATGCATTTATTATTCATTTATCTTAAAATATATTTAAATACTATTTTACTTAGTGAATGCAAAGTCCTTACCTCTTTGCTAGAACATGAGAGAAATTTAATTAAAAACAAATCTAAGTACCCTGTTATTATAAATCTTAGTGGTTAGCAAAGTTTTCATTCCAGAAATAGTATATTTCAACACAAGTTAGTACATTATTATAACTTCAAGTTACCATTACAGAGGATACCTTGACTGATTTCAGGAGTCATGAAAAAAGAGTCAATTGGAAATGTATGATAGAAGACACATTCTAAGGTTTAACACAAACTTAATATTTTTACATAATTCATGTAGCTATTTTAATCCAAAATTGATCAAAAAAGATTGAGAAAATTCTGCACTATTTGAGATGAAAATACCTCCATATTCAAGTACAATTTCATGTGTCCATTTTTGTTGAAATTTTAAGTTTTGGGTAACAATTATTTTTAAAATAGCAATAGGGCCATTGTTTGCTTCATGGAAATAGAAACAGAAAACAACAAAAAAAAATATTTTAGACCAATTCTAAACTATGTCTGATCTCCTAAGCTCTATTTTTCTGTAACATTTTTGATAATACTTTAGGTATGGAACAATATACCAATAAATTCCTAGTTTGCAATTCAGAGCATATCTCTTCATAAGTAACAAAAGAAAGTGAATCATTCTGTGAATAATTGAGTTCCAAAGTTCATTCATACTGATTATTTAAATTATTTCTTTGAAATTCCCTTGCTTGCTTGTTTTTAAATTGTAATATTTCCATTTAAAATCTAAAAAATTTTTCAAATAACATTTTGAATTAAAAATATAAATCGAATTTGGCCAAATGATTCTTCGTGATTCCTTCATTAAGATATCACTGTTATATCAGTAATGAATAGAGAAATTGAAACAATAATAAAAAGTTCCCAACGTAAATAATGCTCCAGCCCATATGGAGTCACAGTCAAACTCTACCAGGCCCATAAGGAAGAACTGGCACCCTTTGTATTGAACCTGTTCCGTAACATTGAGAAGGAGAGAGGTCTCTCTAACTCATTCTGTGAAGCTGGCATCACTTCAATACCAAAGCCAGGAAAGGATACAAGGAAAAAGGAAAATTATATACCAATATGCCTTATAAATATACATGCATAAATCCTCAACAAAATAGTAGCAAACCAAATTCAACAGCACACAAAAAGATAACCCATCATGATTAAATGGGTTTCATTGCAGGGATGCAACATACACAAGGATGGTTCAACATACACAAATCAATAAATATGATCCACCACATAAACATAAGTAAAAACAGACCATATGATCATCTCATTAGAAGCACAGAAAGCACTTGATAAGATCCAGCATGCCTCATGCTAAAAATCTGCAACAAAGTAGGCATAAAAGGAACATATATCAAAGTAGTAAAGCAATATATGACAAGCTCATATCCACCTTCATACTGAGTGGGGAAACCTTGACAGCACTCCCAAGAAAGGATGCCTGCTCTTACCACTTCTATTCAGCACGATACTGGAAATCCTAGCCAGAACAATCACACAAGAGAAAGAAAGAAGGCATCCAAATCAGGAAAGAGGAGTCAAATTATCCCTGTTTGTTGATAACATACTCTTATATCTAGAAAATTCTAAGGGCTCCACCAAAAGACTCCTAGAATTGATAAATAAATTCAACAAAGACTCTGGTTACAAAATCCATGTACACAAATCAGTAGAATTTTTGTAATATTATAAACGGTCAAGCTGAGAGTTAAATCAAGAGTGCAATGCCACTTATAATAGTTTCATACTATAATACCTGGGAATATACTTAAATAAAGAGGTGAAAAACATTGCAAAACACTGATGAAGGAAATCATAGATAAACAAACAAATGGAAAAACATCCCATGCTCATGGATGGGAAGAACCAACATTGAGAAAATGTCTATACTACTCAAAGTGATTTACAGCTGTAAGGCAATTCCCATCAAAATACCAATATCATATTCTATACATCTAGAAAAAATAATTTTACCACATTATAATATATTAAGAATAGTTATAATTATAGCCAAGGCCCCAGGATGAGAACTTTTTCTGCCTGCCTACCATTAGAAATTGGGCATGCTATTGGAGGTCAGGAGAAAAGAGAAATGGTGCACATAGGAACTTCCAGCCACCGTGAATGAATGAAAACTCCAGTGTTGCTCTCACCAGCTCCAGCACTAGCCCTGATTCACACACCGCCATTTAAACTTGAGTTTAAATTAGCAAAATTAAATACAGTTAATGATGCATCCCTGTCATAGTGGCCACACTTCGAGCGTTTCACATCTACTACATTGGATGACCAAAAAAAACAATCATTTTCATCATTGTCACAGAAAGCTATTTTTGATAAGCTCTGCTTTAGAGCTACAGTTCTCAAACAGGAGCAATATCCTCCCACCCCCAGGGGAGATTTGGCAATGTTTGGAGACCGTTTAGCTTGTCACAATTGGGAGGTAGAGGGCAAGGACATGGCTAAATACCGTTCTCTGCTGCCTTGATTAAGCTAGGCTACATTTCAAATATGAATTCCCCTGGTTACAGCTCGGGGCAAGGAATTCACTCTGGGAAAAGTCACCTCAGCTGTTTTGAAAGACTCTATGTATGATATTAATTTGTTGCCTGACCTGCTGCACAGAACAGAGAGCTCTGGGAAATACTTGTAGGAAACATAAAGGAAATCAAATAAAGGCAAACATGATTAGGAGGAGCTATAGTCATGCTTTAGAACATGTTATTAAGATTAGAAGATAACTACTAATGTTGCTATCTTTAGTTTATGACAGGTGACACAAATGCAAGGAATTAAAAGGAACAGGATACCAAAGCAAGTAACCAGGTGCCACCTGGTAAGCAGGGAGGCAATGTGAGGAAGGAGTTAATACAGTCAACATTCAGAAGCCTGTGATGTTTGTTTGTAATAAGAAACAATAAAACTTATCGCTAGCACCAGTGTGTTAGAGATTATCTCCTTCAAATATTAATTATTTTTGAACTTGAAGAAGAGAATAAATCATAGTAAGTGTAGCAAACACTGCCCACATCTCCTTGGATTCATCTTATCAGTTCTGCACCTCACTCCCATCTAGTTCATGGCTGACTCTGGGAGACACGGAAGCCCAGTTCCCCTGCCTTGAGGCTGAACAAACTCCGACCGTAATTTATGCTCCAGAAGATTGTAGAGGGTCAGAACAAGGTTAGAATTTTTTGTCTGAAATTACATCTTTGGCTTCTTGTCCTTCCCTGTCCTGTCCCCATTCCCTGACTTTCTCTTCTTTAAGCTTTTGCACTTGCAGCATGCTTCAGGGTGATTGTCTGGGAAAGCTGTTCCAAAGCAATACTGTTGGAGGTCACTTATCTTACTTTTGTTTTCTGATTTCTAGTTCTTTGATTTCTACTTTTACTCTGATTACTTACTTTCTTTTGATTGATTTGGGTTTGCACCTTAATTTTTTTAGTTAGATTTTGTGAATATAATTTTGCATCTTTCTCCTTTTCTCTAATATATCCGTTTAATGCTATATGTTTCCATCTAAGCACTGTTTCAGCTGTATTCTGTAAATTATGGGTTTAATTTAAGGAATTAAATTATCTATAATGATGTTGTGCTTCTGTTTGTATTCAAATCAAAATATTTACCAGTTTAGCTTGTCTTATCCAATTCTACTATTATTCTCAGTGTAATTCTGTTGTAGTGTGAAGAAATATAGTTAGAAATGATGGTAAAGAAAGAGATATGAGACATAGAGTAGAATTAAAGGTGGGAGCTCAGGGGTCCATTGCTTGGTTGTGGGCTTCTGGCATTGGCCCAGAATATTTGCTCCCCTCTGATTTTATTGAAGTCTATTTGCCCAGAGGGTAAGGTGAGGGAGGGAACAAAGACATCAGCAGTTTCTCTATAATTGATCATTTCAGCTCCTATTGTTATTATTAATAACCTTAACCTTGTTGTTATTATTAGCCTTCAGAAATCTGAAATCTGATCCTTGTAATAGGAGATCCTCCTGCCTGAGGTCACATACACAGGTTTCTAGGGAGGTGTTAAACTCTGTTAATTCCCTGTGTAGTAAAATGCCACTGGCGCTAATCTCCTCTGAGGAATCAGTGGGAGGGAGGCATTTTCCTCCCATCATCACCACAGAGGATCTTCCTCTGCGATAAGGATTATAAGCTCTTCTGCCCACATCTCAGGGCTTGAGCTACTCCCTTGGTCTCTGCCCCAGGCAAATGTAAATCTCCACAATGGGTATCTTCTGTGCCTGTTTAATGGGCAGAAAATGACCTAGAAAGACACATTTTTACTAGGTCTTGCCATAATCTGTTCTATGACCATTATTTTCCTCAGAGTGCTCACAGACCAGCAGGGTATTTGTAAGCTGTATCCCCAACAGGCTAGAATTTCAAAAAAGGCAAGAAGCTTGCTAGCAATGGCTAGATTAAATGTAAACTAGTTGACTTTTCTTTGTTCAGACTCACTCGGCTTACTTTTTAATTTCTGTTTTTCTGGAGGGGCTTTCCTTTGTGAATAATGGCATCTTCAGTCCCCATTCTCCCAGAAGCTGAAGTAAACTTACTCTGATTTCTCCTTCTATTCTCAATTTTTCATGTGAGTTACCAGTAGGAATCAGAGAGAGCATCCTGTGAGTATTTGCAGACTATCTTGTTTCTGGGATCCTAGAGGTTGTGTATTAATATGTTACCTTAGAGTAAACATCACCAATTCAATTTTTGCACCCTCTTTTATGTTATACAATATATTCTCCTATGCTATATCACAACTGGTCACAACTGTCATCCTTCTTTTTGGAGGCTTGTCTCTCCTTGGATTTTAGGCTGCTTTTATTTTTTATTTTTTCAACCTGAACTCTATGGTGAGTTGAAGAAAAGGTAGTCCTGCTAGTTTATTTATTTACCTTTTCTTGTCGTTAAGGCAGGAGTGATGCTCTTTGCAGCTTCTTATAGCTCAGGACATGTGGAACCCCTTTTCTTCACTTTTAAATCCTCAAGTATTTATGTTTACGAGTGGGATTCTTTTGAATAGCATATAATTGATGCTGGTTTTATATGCTTCCTGAAAATTTATCTTTCATTTGGAGTGTTTAGATAATTTACATTTATGGTAATTTTATTAATATCATCACTGGATCTAATAGCTTGGTGATTTTCTATTTTTTCCTTTTGTCATCTTTTAAGTTTTTTAATATTTATCTGCCTGTTTATGAATTAGTTTAAGTATTTTTTGTTGTTCTATTTAAGCTTCACTTTTTATTTGCTTTACCTTTTTTAATTTTAATGATTGCCTTAGCTTTTTATAACAGCTTTACTTGTCACTTTTGCCTTCACATGTTATTCCCGGGTAAGTGTAGTACAAGAATCTTACAGCACTGTCAATTCTTTCCCTCCAAGTTGTGCTATTGCCATGATTGATTTATTTTTATGTATGTGCAGATATCCTGCATAAAGTTCTCTGGTTTGATGTCTTTCATTGTTTTAAAAAAGTTTTTTAGTCATTATTTTTAACAATATTTTTTCTGCTCTGTTTCTCTCTTCAGCTGGAGATTTCACTTGACATGTAATAGACTACTTAATATTGTTCCCGCACTCTTAGACAATCTGTTCTCATTTCTCTTTGTATTTCAATTTGGGTGATGTCTACTATGGTTATATTTACCAATTATTTTCTGGATAATAATGATTCCATCAAAGATTTACTCTGCCTCTGATACCATACACTTTAATTTTTGCTATTTTTATAGTTTTGACAAAGATTCTCTCCATGACCCAGCTCCAGCCAGGCTCCTTGGAGGCCTCTACTCAACTTGGCCTCAACCATGGTCAGTGAAAACCATGGAGACATGATTTTTCCACACTGATATCTTCATGTTGAAGGACTTAAATAAACACTACCATAGTTTCTAGCAGCTCAGAATGACCCTGTCCACCTTGACGTGCCTGTATGAGGAAAAGCTCATGTTAACAAAATTACTTGCTTATTTATTTACTTATGTATTTATTTTTAGCTAACGTCCCATAATAAACCCCCAGACCACCATTTTTCAGAGGATTTTCTAAATAGGGCATAGAGTTGTGGATGCATCCTCTGTCCCTTTGGTATCCATGATTCATGTGGAACTATTACTCTGAAATGTCTTTCTCAAAGACCCAAAAGTCATTCCAATAAAAGATAATCATCAGGATGTTAAGAACTCTGTCCCCTAACTCTGTGGGAGGATCAAATGCTAAATTTGGTAACTGCCAGTTAACACTGCTTGTCTAACCATCAATTACACAGAGAAACCCTTTGTTATTTTTTACTTTCTGAGGCCTCATTTCTCAATTCTTTCTTCATTTTCTCTTTAAAATGCCTACTCACCACTGCAAAAAGCAAAGTTGCGTTTAGCCAGCTATTCCATTGATTGATTAAAGTATGTCTTTATTCCTTTAGTGCAAAACTTTATCTTTGACAATTCCTATCTTTTTTCTGAATTCCCCTATCTTTTGTCTACTATTTTCATTGGATTTTTAAACATGCTAATCATAGCTATATTATGTTATACCTCTATTAGTTCTGACACCTGTGTCATTGCTGAGTCTGCTCTTATTTATAGTTTTGACTGTTAGTGATGGACTTTTTTTGAATGTTGGTGTTGCTTTAATAATTTGTGTGTGTGCTAGATATCTAGTGGAGAGGGGAGACTGAGGTTATCAGGTTAATTCATATATGGAAATAGATAGCTAGTGTGGGGGAATGAATTGATCTTGTCACTTGAGCTGGCTTGGTGTTTTGTTGTTATATGCATAGTTCAATATACCACAGAATTCTAATTTTTCAAAAAAAGTTTATGTCTTTGGATGGAGGCTAAAATCATAAGAGTGTTCTCTGTGTGTGTGCTCCCCTTGGGGTCTTCAGAATCCCTGTGTGCCACACAGAAGCTCTCCATTTTCTTCACCTGTTCTCTTGATTCAGCTTCAGTTTTAAATACATTCTGCATTTCTGGATCTTAGAATAGGATGTTATCAGAGTAGCAAAGGATTAAACGCAGGAATTTTGCCACACCATTATTAGAAAACTGGGAGAAATGGTATCCATACGAGTTTCCGGGAACTAGTACCCAAGTAATATTCAGATATCAATGCCTATTAAGGCACTGATTGCTCCCTCTGCCACATTCAGAAATCTGAGAGATGAAGAATCCAATGTTTTGGGTGCTGGTCCACCATCACATCTTCTTAGCGCTGACAAAGAGGTTAGGAAGGAACTTCCCATTATCTTCAAAGCCATGCCACATCTGCTAACTCCACGCTAGCAAAACATACGCTTCCTCCCAACTAACTGAGTTCCACATTCAATTTGATTAGTGTTATTGATAAAACTGAGTTATACTCAGGATAATAATTGTAAAAATTTAGGAAATATGGTTTCTTTGTGAAGTATAGTTTATTTACAGTAGAGGGGAAAACCTCTAACCTCTCTAGGAAATTAGAATAGAGGTTGAGCAAGCCTTTTTGTTGTATCCCCTACTGATGACAATTTTTTCTTAAATTGATCAATGCAATTCTAATCAAAATCTAGAAAAACATTTTCATGGGCCCCTAAATGGACTACTATATATATATATAAACAGAGGGGGATGATAGCCAATAAATTATTGAAGAACCAAATGGCAATGGGTATATTTTCTGTCCTAGATATTATCTGTTACAAAATAAAAGAAATAAGACATTATGGGATTGTTGTGATCATGAACTAATAGATCAATAGTCCAGAATGAAATTGTTAACAAAATAAAAAAAAATTACTTTACACATATAGGATTTTACACATACATACGAATTTTCAAATGTCTTATTGACTTAATATTTACAAGGCAAAACTCAGTAAAACATGTTTATATCTATCTTTTTGATGATACTAGAAAAATATTTTAAACCAAAAGGCGGTAATAATAAGAGAAATAATAAATACATCTTTCATATTAGAAATGTGTGTTTATCACTAGACTCTACAAGTAAAGTAAAAACATCTAACTGAAAAGAAATGTTTGTAACATATTATTATGAACAAAAGGTTGCTATAAAAATAACGTAATGTCAAAAAATATAAGATAAATTAAATAAATGGGCAAAATACACAAATATTTAACAAAGAAGGAGAAAAATGGCAAATAAACATATGAAAAGTCTTTCACTTTGTTGACAAGCAATGTAATGCAAATTAAAATAATGAGCTATCATTTGGACTCATCACATTGGCAAAAACATCTGCTAAGATCAAGTCATGGAAATAATTTGGATTAATAGGAAAATAGGAACACATCTACACTTACACAAGGAAGATAAATTGGTATCACTACCTTGGAAAATAATGTGACATTATCTAATAAAATAGAAGATGTGTGCCTTAATCTTTTTGTCTATAATAAAATACTTTAACCTGTGAAATTTATAAAAGACAGAAATTTAGTTTTAATAGTTCTGGTGACTGAAAAACCCAAGATCGGATAGCCAACAAGTTGTGTGTCTTGTGAGAGTGACATCCTTACATGGTCAAGGGAAAAAAGGGAAGAGCACCATGTCCCCACTCACATGGCAGAGAAACGGGAAGACAGAGGGACTGGGCTATTATCTGACTCCTCTTTTATAAATGCATTAATTTCGCTTATGAAGGCTGTGACCTCACAATGTAATCACCCCCTAAAGGCCAGACTTCTTAATACTATCACATTGACTCTGAGGTTCTGACATGTGAATTTTGAAGGAACACACACATTCAAAACATGACACAACCAGTCCTAAGTATATACTTCTGATAAAATTTTGTACTTGTAGCCCGGGAAACATGGAAGAGAGATACAGCTAAATGTACTCACATGGCTGATTCTAACAAAGCTAATTTGAATAAAATGGGGAAACTCACAAAATAATACTTATAGAATTATAACAGTTATATAATGTTCAAGAAGATAAAACATAGTATCTAAGCAATATGCCTTATATGCATAAATAAATACACAATGAGATTAATAAGACAGATATTGGCATGATAAATGAAATTTAGACTAATGATTTTCTATTAGCTGAAAGAAGAAAAATGTAATAAACTTGACACAGAGATTATTTTGTGTCCTTATCAGAGTCATGAACAAAGATGTTTGTTTGTTATTGTTCAGAGACAAATGATACTTACTTATGTGAACTTACATATTTGCATACATTTATAGTTATTTATATATATATATATGCAAAAATGAAAAAAATCTTTTTGCAACAAAATCATTGGCAAGAAGGGAAAAATGTTATTAATGTTGGGATAAACAAGATTAAAGAAGGTTTTCCATTTTATATGTCATGACATATCTTCATTTTGGTTATCACCCCCATCCATCAGCCAACAAGAAATTTTCTATTTTCCTTTCCTCCCATCTTCTCCCTTGTACTAGAGTCATGTTCTAGTCAGGAAAGAAGAAATGTTAATTTCAACCATAAGTGATGTAATAAATAATGGATTGATTACTGGGTGTCCCAAATCGAAGTTATGTAGACAAAGACCGATTATACGAATGGGGAAAAAATTGAATATCAAATACAGAGAAAGGAGGTAAACTGAATTATTAAATACAGGAAGAATGGGGAGCAAAGCAGGTATCAAAACCACTAACTTAAAGAGAGTCTCTTCTTCAAGGGTTCCCGCTACCACTGACGTCAGAGAAGCAGAACCAGACCTTGGATTCTGGGACAGTGGAAGCCACACAGCTCCTTCTGGGGACACGGTCAAAGGAAAGAAAGAGCAAATAATAGAAAGAAAAGATTTCTCCTTCCTCCTGCCTTTGAATCAGCCAGCAGGGCTCCCAGAACCTAACAATAAGCTGACTGGCAAGGGCAAATGGGAAATATAATTTGTAGACTCCTCGTTTTTCATCTTAGTTTCTCATAATTTGCAAAGCAATCTCAAGGTTTTCTTACAGAGCCTAACTTCTGTAAACTCAGGGTGAAATTACACATTTATATTCAAAAATACCATATTGGCATATCTAAATTGCCAATTAGGGTCTTCCTAAGAAATTTATAACAAAATTCTCATTTGTTATAAAGGACTCTTAAGATAAATAAAATGATGATTTTACCTAAGGACTTGAAGTTGAAAGTGGACGGGCTAGCCTGTCTGCTCAGATAGAGGGGTTGTGATTTCTTCTGACCTACTCAATGATGAGAACTCTCAACCTAAGAGAAATATAGACAATAAAAACAAGGACCCCCCCCCCCCAAAGTGCAACTGCATCCTGCCGGATAGGATGGAATCCAGATCCACAGTCAGTAATGTCTATTCCAGTTTAGAAAGAAAGGGTTACATATTTTGGGGTGAAAGACTGGTACCATTGGCTTTCTGACCTTTTCTTTTGTCCTTATTTAATTTTTTTTTGGTTAAGTATTTTTCTTCATCTAGTAACTGTTATTCTCAAATAGCCAAATCATTTGAATCACTGTTTTAAAAATATCCATAGGATTTTAGGTCCTAGTTATATTTGGGGGACACTAAAGAGAATACCGAGGTTGGTCTCAGGCATAAAAAGAGAGTGAAAACTAAGAGAAAGCCTTTATAGGGATTTCTTGGGAAGGTTTGTGCAGGGTATGAGGACTGACAAGGTGAGGACTGGCTAGGTAGAATAATTTTATAGTACTCTGGTGTGAAAATGCTGCCCTAGTGACTGATGCCTGGTCCTGGAGTGGTTGGAGCATGTGTAAAGAACCTCAGGTAAAACAAAGTACTGGGTGGGGAGAGGGTCTGGACTCTGGATTGTTTGCTTTGTATATTAAGGGAATGCTCCTAGGGAATTGTTTGCAGATGCCAAAGCATCAAATACACAAACTTGAAAACCCAGTGATAGCAGCTTACAGTCATATGACAGAGAGACTTAGTATCATCAGCAAAGTAATCCAGATGTCCCAGTTCCTAATAACCTCCATAGGGAATGGAAATTTATTTTTAAGCTGATGGGTGTTCTCACCTATTCTTTGTCATTTAAGACTCTACGCTATGGACTTCAATCCTTCATATTGCTGTTGCCTGTGTTATATTAATCAACTCTTTATTATACTTCCTTTTCAGTGTGCTTATTCATTCTTCATCCCTTTAAAGGACATGTAAGGGACAAATATTGTTCCCTGCACACCATCAGAAATAGCCAAAGTCAAAATGCTTTCCCTGTGTCCTTTAGCTGGTGGATGTGCTCAGAGTTGACTTTCAATGGGCTGGAAGTGATTTATTTCTCTGGTCTCTCTTAACTGTGCTATTTATTATTTTATTATTTTTTTAATACAACTTTGAGAATTTCTGAGACCAGAAAGGTGAGATCCTTTTCATGTTGGAATTCCACATTAATTAGGCTGGAATCAAATAAGGCTGCATTCAAGAAACTTTCATTAATTATACAGTAGAACCTCTTAGTTGACCACTCAAGGGACTATGACAAACTTGTCAACATATGGAGATGGTCAACATAAGGAACTAGCCCTACTGTATTAATGCATACATGTGGTGCATGTCAAGTTTATGAAAATTAGGTCAACTTAAGATAGTCAATGTAGGGAAGTGGTCAACTATGACGCTTCTACAGTACTTAAAAATGTACCTTATTTTGTAAAACTCTAACTACTGTGTACTTAACAATTATTAAGTACATATGTACTTAATTAATTATTAATTAATTAGGAAATGAAAATTATTGCTTAATTTTAAAGTTAACTAACCTTTTAATGATTTTGTCTGTTTTTTGTTGGAAAGTATTTGCAAATTTAGTTGTGGCATCAGGTCTATAGCTATAGTAGATTCTCTACGTGGGTACCAGTCATTTCTGACGTTAAGTGCATCTAGATTTGGGTTAGTGATGTAGGAGAATATATATTTGCAATAATTAGTGGTTGAAAACAAGGAAACATTTTTCCAGCATGTTGCCAAAGGCATAGATATTCTACTATAATTATTCATATTTCAATAAGATCTTCCTTAGCATCAAACAATGACTTTAAAATATCATCGAGTGAGAGCTCAATAAATCCCATTGGTCATTTTTTTTTTTTTTTACATGCCTTGGTGATATCAACTAGCTGAGGGTGAAATACTACTTTGAGTGTGATGACAGAAGTCTCAAAGTCAAAGCACATTTCATTGTATTCTCCAATTAATAGGTCTATTACACCTATGTGTTCTTCAAATGATTTGTAAATATCATTCTGATCATCAATGATCCTTGTTAACTTGGGAAAATGTTCAACTAAAATTTCCTTTTGGAGAAAGGAAAAAAAAGTCTTTTGTGAAAATGCTTAGATTTTTTGCCACATGTCATATATAGACTTAATTTTACCTTGCAAAGAAATATTGAAGTCATTTTCATTTGACAAGATATCACACAGAAATCTCGCATTCTTATAGAAACCCCCTTTTTAAAAATAATTCACATTGCTAATTCTATTTTTCACAAAATTTAACAATCTGTTCTGATAGAGATAAAATTTTGACTAAAACCTGTCCCTATGATAGCCAACACACTTTAGAATGGTAAGACAAATCCACAGGGAATCCTTATTATTCAATTTTAGCAGGTTACAAAACTGAAGATGCCATGTTGCGTTTGAAGGAATATAGTTAACAATACTTGAAACCTGTTGCAGGGTGCCACTTAAATTGGAGCCTCAGCATAGAGATTTGCTGATGCAAGATACAGTGAAAAGAACTAAGAGCATCTGGATGGATCTGTTAATAATTTTTTTAATCTGTGCAGTAAACCCTTCATGTTTTTCTGTCATGGAAGGTGAATTGCCTTTCATACACTCACTAGCTCACTGAAATTCATTGCAACTTTACAGTTATTCTGAAAGTTGTTGAAGAAACCTATTTGCTATGTTCTGTTGGCAAGAGTGCCCAAAGACAGTAACTCTTTCTGGCAAAGAAAATCTGTTATGAGCTGAATGAGCTTTACAACATGCACCAAGTCAGTAATATTAGCTTATTAATCCAAAGTAACCAAATAATATATAGAAATTAGAAATATTGCATGAAGTTGTTCTCTTAAGTCGATGGCTAATTCATGCTGCCAATCAGTTATGGCTCTTGAAAGAGATAATTGTTTGTACTTTGAAATGTTATCCAGGGTCTAAGCATCCTCCAACTTCAACAATGCATTCTTTTGTGATGTCTATATCACCAAATGGCTCCCTACAGTATACAAGCTACATTATAAGTCACATCAGTAGCATTATTTGCAGGTCTTACTGAAAGAATACTCTTTCTGTTTGCATTTCATCTTTTAATTTCTGCAATACAACCTTCTGCACCCCTACCCTCAATTTAAAATATATGTGGTCTTTATGTGTATTATAATGCTATTGAATATTAAATTTCTTTAACATTGATATCGCAGGATCACAAAGCAAGCAAATCACTTATCTTTAGCAGAAACAATATAATGTTGGATTTCACAATTCTCATTAAAAAACAAGCTGTTTTCTCCCTTCAGTATTCTCTTGATCTTCTTTGAAATGATAGGCTTTGAAAAATACTGTTGAACCATGCAACTATTCCAAATTTCACTTCAAGCAGAAACGCAGTGCACTATAGTCAAAAGTTGACAACAGAGCAGGATATTCAAACCCCATAGCTCTTGCCAATCAGCTTTGTGAGGGTGGGGCACTAGTTAGACCTAAATCATGGGTGTAGCAGCCGTCAGGTTAGCCCTTATGGCTTACTAATGTTCTAATTGTGCTGGTTAATATGAGAATATTATGTCATTAAAACCTATTTTATTCATTGGTATTTCAAATACATTCATTTAAAAATAATATAAAAATAAAAAAGGGATAAACACGTATTAATACAAATAAAATGTTTTTATTATTATTACTTTATTTTTACATATACATGTGTTAATTAGGTTTCCACTTTTTGCCTTCACAGAAAAGGCTTAAAATTTAATAACAATAACAATGTTTAAGGTAATGACTAGAAGCAAAAACCACATAAAGAATCAACAAAGATAAATACATTCAGAAAAGAAAACAGATGATTATTTCATCAAAATATTAAGCAATATTAATAATAATGGTGATGCCAAGAAAGTAACGTTCACATTGTCAAATAAGACATTATAGAGTGCTTTGACTCTGAGGCTCAGTATGGAGTCACCAATTAACTTCTTATTTTTATCCTCAAAGTCTCGAAAAATAGACAACTGATATTATATAAATAAAAGTAAAAGAGAGTTTCAAAAAACAGATCATGCCAAATCTTATAGACAATAGAAAAAGAAGAAATATTTCAAAATCATTCTACTTGCTCTGGATACACCTGATACTGAAATTGGAGAAAATACCTTGTTATAAAGGGAAATTACAAATGTATTTCACTTATAAATGAGGATACAATATCCTAAACAACATATTGACAAGTTGAACTAAAAATTAATGTTTAAGTAACATACTTTGGTCAAAACTGAATGCAATTTATGTGAGAATTAGTCACTATTTTCTTTCCTTTTTTTTTCTTTCCCTCATCCCCTCCCTCCTTCTCTCTCTGTCTGCTCTCCCCTTCCCCCACGCCCCACTGTGTCATTGCCATTAATTGTACTCAAATCAAAGTTGAATACATAGGATTCATGCTTCTCCATTCCTGTGATGTTTTACTAAGAATAATGTGTTCCACCTCCATTCAAGTTACTACATACACTGCAAAGTCTCCACTGGTTTTGATTGCTAAGTAATATTCCATTGTATACATATACAATAGCTTACCAATCCATTCCTGGGTTGAAGGACATTTAGGCTGTTTCTACATTTTAGCAATTGTAAATTGGGCTGCAATAAACAGTCTAGTACAAGTGTCTTTATAATAAAAGTTTTTTTTTTTTCTTCTGGATAGATGCCTAGTAATGGGATTGCGGGATCAAATGGGAGGTCTAGGTTGAGTTCTTTGAGGTTTCTCCATACTTCCTTCCAAAGGAAGTATTAGTTTGCAGTCCCACCAGCAGTGTAAAAGTGTTCCTTTTTCCCTACATCTGTGCCAGTATCTGCAATTTTGAGATTTTGTGATATAGGCCATTCTCACTGGAGTTAGATGGTATCTCAGGGTGGTTTTAATTTGCATTTCTCTAATACTTAGGGATGATGAACATTTTGTCAAGTGTTTACTGGCCATTCGTCTGTCGTCTTTAGAGAAGATTCTATTCATCTCTCTTCCCCATTGATGTATGGGATTGTTGGTTTTTTCTTGTAGATTAAGCATGGTACTAGCACAAAAATAGAGACATAGATACTTGGAATCATATAGAAAACCTGGAAATGAAACTAACAACTCACAACTTTCTAATCTTCGATAAACCAAACAAGAGCATTCACTGGGGGAAAGATTCCCTATTCAATAAATGGTGCTGGGAGAATTGGATATCCACATGTAAAAGACCGAAACTGGATGCGCACCTTTCTCCACTCACAAAAATTGATTCAAGATGGATAAAGGACTTACATTGAAGGCAGGAGACATTAAAAATCCTCAAGGAAAGAAATGGAAAAACACTGGAAGAGATTGGCCTGAGGAAAGACTTTATGAGGAAGACTGCCATGGCAATAGCAACAACTGCAACAATAAACAAATGGGACTTATTTTTGCATATTTTGAATCTGACAAAAGTTTAATAACCAGGATCTATACAGAACTTCAATTAATCTACAAGAAAAAACAATACTTTTCAAAAGGTCAAGATGGTAAATTTTATGTTATATATTTTGACCACAATTCTTTAAAAAAAAAACAACCAAAAAACTGTGATTTCATCATGCAAGGAGAGCCTATAGCAAGGAGAACCAGTTTCACATGTATAATAATTCCTGAAGAATCATCAAAATCAAAGTAAAATGGCAGGAGAAGGTAACTTGTACATATGGGTACTTCAC
>CAUYON010133407.1:0-51949 GCA_963573935.1 Arctocebus calabarensis
CATATAGTAAACGAGAAAATATCATGAATGGTATGTCAATCAGGTTGATAAAATATCTCAGATTGCATGTGAAGCCCCCACACTGTACCCCATGGTTGAACTAATGTACACAACTATGATTCAATTAAAAAAAAATAAAAAAAAAATAAAAGTCTTGTATCTAATTTTGTAGTAACATTCTTAAAGACAGATTCCAAAACGTACAATTTTCAAGATCCCAGATAACCTGGATTTGCCACCAGAGATGAATCTATTGATATTACTGAGGTCTTATCCCAAATCTAAGGCTAGTTTTTATTCTTCTGAGAGGACTAATTTGATGTTTTCATCTCTTTATCTTCCACTAATTGTGATGCGGATTTGAACTTCTTTTCCACAAACATCTTTTAGGTATTTCTGGTCTTTTGGAATATTTAGGTAGAGAAAAATGGGGTTTACCTTGTAAGGGTCCCTACAATGAAAGGTGATGAATATAGGGTCAGTGTCATCATGCTGGAAAATGTGCACAAAAACACTACGTGCGGAAGAAGTAGTACTTGATTAAGTTAAAATTATAAAGACAAACACTGACCTCCCCGTCTCTTTCTCACCAAGCTAAATACCTCCTTCTCTAAATAGTTTACAAGAATTAAACATCTTCCACCATTACCTCACACTCTCTGTGCCTCCTTTGGCATTTCCACTCTATTCCTTCCCTTCTTTTCTCTGCTCCTTTTTTCCTATTTTTATTCTTCACTGTGCTGGCTTTGAATTTATCTATACATTCTTACATTCACCTACCCATTTGCTGATTTGATCATCCAAGGAGCATGTACCAAGCACAAACCACAGTCACATTATACTAAGAACTAGGGAAGGGTTTGGTGAACCAAAATAAAAAGTGATCACTGTCCTCATTTTCTTACATTTAAGCACAAAACACAGCAAAAAAATTGACAATCATCCCAGCACATCAAATTTCATGGATTAAAGAAATGCCCTCCCTCTCTAAGCCACTTCTCCTATATGTAATCATATATTTTGTCAAAGCTTCTATGGTCTTTACTCCATCCACATCTTCCCCCCAATCAAATAATAAAATCATTCCTAAGTATAAAAGAGTTTGAGATTCCCTGAGGTTATCTGGAAATATCCTGGTCCATTTTGAGCAAATAACAACTAAAGAAAAAATAAGTAAGGAAAGCAGAACCAACCATTGGTGTGAATACATGATGAAGTTATAATTACAATATCCAAGACTATAACATAACAAGGGAAAAAACAGGAGAAAGAAATATAAAACACAAACAACAATGAAACAGTACAGGAATGTTTTTCAGAAAGCAAGGTTAATATATATAAACCAATTACATAAAATTAGTTAGTCTTTTATTACATGTTTGAAATAACAGTTTTGAATAAAATTTACTCCTCAAATGCAGGATCAACATCTACTGAGGAAATAGCTTCTATTCACAGTAACAAAGTAACTACTATCTGTGTTAAAAATTAACATTGAGACATAATAGAATGAGTTCTGGAATTAGAAAGGCTTTATTCAAATACTAACTTTGCTACTAATTAGTTGTGAGACTCTTAAAGAATGTGTGTAAGAGGCTTAGTTTCCTCATCTGTGAAATGGGATGACCTTGAAAAATGATCACTCATGGAGCTACTGTAAAAATCAGTAATGGGACCTAACTCACTGAGTAAGGGTGCCAGCCACATACACTGAGGGTGGTGGGTTCGAGCACGGCCCAGGCCTGCTAAACAATGACAGCTACACCAAAAATAGCTGGGTGTTGTAGTGGGCGCTTGCAGTACCAGCTACTTGGGAAGCTGAGGCAAGAGAATTGCTTAAGCCCAAGAGTTTTGAGCTTTCTGCAAGCTGTGATGCCACGGCCACTCTACTGAGGGTGATAAAGTGAGACTCTGTCTCAAAAAAAAAAAAATCAGTAATGGGTTCTCTTATAATAAAGAGTGGACATTCAACACAAGGTAGCTTTTATTAGTCAAAGTATCTGTATCTTTAATTACAGTGCTTAAATCAACTCTGTCACATATGCGTCATCTGAACAAAACTATGCGCTTAACTTTGAGTTAAATAAAATATTTCTAGCACTTTCTCTCCTGATGATTTATTATTCAGAATAAGTCATATAAAAAGTATAAATATCACGTAGACACTGCAGCCATCTTAACAGATATGACAATCTGAGGACTGGAAGACAAGTTAAAAGGATTCTTTGAGTTTAATGAGAATCCAGAAATAATCCTAGAAGGAAGAGTAGAAGGGAAGAGCAGGTGAAGTTGAAATAAACCAATGAATTATGAAATAAACAAAGATGGCAGACTTCCTCCAGATAGGCCACAGACTCATAAAACCTGATGTGGCATACAAAATAGGTAAAACAACCTCTGCAGTGTCCCTCTTTCTATTCCTCTGGGGTTAAAAACAAAAAGCTGAGCTACAAGGTCTGACAAGTTTACAAACTCGTCCTAGAGAAACAGCTACATACCTCATTGCTGAATATCACTACCGCCACCTTCAAAGTACTCCCCTTGGGAAGCTGGGCACCAGTGTCAGCACCTAGTCCACCCTTCAAAGCCATTTTGGAATTCTTCCTATGTAATGGCAATCAAAGCTGTCATCATAGCACCCTTTCAATATTTCTTTTATTTTCAGGTAAAGAAAAAAGTCCCTGGGGTCCAGTTCATGAGTAAGAAGGGTGTTCCAATACAGTTTTTTGTTTACTGGTTTAAAAACTCCCTCACAGACAATAGATATGTGAGCTGGTGCATTGTAGTGATCCAAGACGCACACCTTTCTCAAAGTCAAGATATCAGTTAATATTTTCCTGTTTCTTAATCAGTGTTTACTTGGTCTGCTATGCTTCTTTCAGGCAGCTACTAATTTTGACACAGTTCAACAAATTCTGTTGCAATGCTTTCATCACTTCTGCTCATCACTGGCCACTCTTAACCTCTTTCTAATGACACTTTCTCTCCCCTCAAAAACTGCTTAATCAATTTATATATTACCATTCTCTTCATTTTCCCTATAAACTTGAACTAATATGTCCCTGATTTCATTTCCATTCTTGCAAAGTTTAAGAAGAAATGTAGTTTTGTTTGTTGCTCAAATTCAAACTCTGACATTCTCACAATGGCACACAAAAAGCTACAATAACAATAATGAATGTCACTCAGCAGGACAGCACCACGTGTGGACATGAGCACAACTATGAGACGCTGACATACATTGAGACTGAAGGTGCACATATCATAAGTCAGAATACAGGGGGAGCTAGAACTAGTATTCGAAGTTGAATTTAAAGTTGGAAGAGAGGCCAGGCTAGAAAAGGTAAGTACTGCAAATATGACTGCCAGTTCTTCTCAGAATAACTGATGATAAATTCACCAGTTTTCTACCTGTCTTACAAGGAAAAATGCTGACCAATGACCTCCATATATGGCAAAATCAGCAAGTGAATCTGAGGTGGGTCAACAGATTAATCTTCTTTAGTTTAAGCTTATACCTGTAGCCAAACAAGGAAAGGAAGAAATAAATCTATAGATTTTTTTCTTGTTTCTCTTTATTCCTTCCTTCCTTTTTTCCCCTTCCTTCATTCTAATAATTCACTCAGTGAAGCAATCATCTATGGCTATAACTAAAGTGCTATCAGAAGAAAAATCTATAGCATTCTATATTTTCAAGAAAAAAATATAATAGATTTTACATTTACTGTTTTAAATCATCAAGAGGTAAGAATCTACCAAAATTAGCAGGACATTCAAACATAATGAAACATAAAATCAGAGCCATTCATATCTCAATGGATAAAAGGAGTCACCTGCTTAGGGTCTATAGATTAAGAAGTCTGTGACAGGAATATGAAAAAAATATGCATGTGGGAAAAAGATCATGAAAAAATAAAACTAGGAATTGACAAACAATAAATCCAGGCTATGACATATAACCATATTAGTAGAAAGAAAATAAATAGAAAAGAGTATGAATTTGCAAATGATAAAATAGGACCCAGAATCCAGGGACAATTAATTTTCTATTTCCAATGGGAACAAAGAGATTAATTACCACTAGAGACAAGAGATTTTGTTTATGTAAGCTAAAGAAATTATTTACCCAAAGAAATATCCTTTTGAATGAAAAGTTAATCAGAAAATCTTCAATGCTGAGTGGAAAAGCTATGTCCTAACATCTCTCTGGTCATCATTCCCATGAAGAAGTGAGGCTGTGGGTTGAAACAACCTGGAACCTTGCACAATCAGCCTGATGCTGCCCATAACATTCCCCAGTATCACTCAGCATTGTCCACAAGATTTTCATCTTCATTTTGTAGCTCAAACATAAGGAGAAGGTCTGTGTGCCAGAAGTAGAACTGAGGTTAGAATCTATGACTCGGGAATTTACAAATAATTCTCTAAATAAGAGAAGTTATCTACTGGAAGGACTGTAGGATATTTTGTCTAGTTCATTTAGTCCTCTATCCTGAACTATTACGATAGGGCCTTCTCTAGTAAAGGTACTCAATGAACGTTCAATCTATGTTGAAATAATACATTATTTTTCCCAGGTCCTTTCCGTTGTTCTTCAAAGTCATCTCCTCCTGTGCAGCTCCTTGAAAGTCCCTGAAGACAACAGAGAATAGCTGTTTGCGATCCTACACAAAGCAGTCCTCCAAATTTCAAGACTGCCGTTAGGTTGTCCCTTAGCCTCCATTCACATTGCTTACCAGTTTCTCTTCTTTCTTTTTTTTTTTCCCCTGCTACCTACAAATGTAACACTTGAGAAGCACTTCATATAATATTTAAATGATATTTAACATCCGGAGTGCTTTCATCTTTAGAGCTTCTTGAAAATAAAGTTAATTTAATAAGAAGATTGCAGTGAAGGAACATGCACTTATCTAAAGCACCACAACATGAATAACAAGGATATAGAAAGTAATTGGACGAGTATATACCTTCATATGTAAACATTCTTGCTTAAGTGTGCTATGCAGTCAAAAAATACTGTCTCAACGCCAAATGCAAACAAGGCAAGCTCAATGAACCACAGTCCCTTTAATGCTGAAGGATTTCCTCAAATAGAAAGTAACCATGTTTGCCACTAGACAAATGTTCACAACAAAGAAAGGAGATAAAAATCTGTGTTCTAAAAAGTAAAACAAAAAAAAATTATATTGATTCTCCGGAAGTTTCACTTAATATGTTCTCAAAGTCATGCTATTAGCTTTGGTTTATGTCTTTACTGGAGCTCTCAAGTAGGTATATTTTAAAGTGCATTAAATTCATTTTCTACCAGAGAGAGGGAGGAAATGGAAGTGAAGGTCTTTCTGTTTCCAAGCATCATTATTCAGGTTGATGACTAAAGCATCAAACTGTATAAGCCTATCTGGGAGAAAATCATATCTCCCAATTTAGGTGGCTGAATTAATTACTCCCCATTGCCATAAACCACATGCATTTATGTTTTTGAATAGTTTTACACAAGAATCTCTTAGTTACTTCTTTCTATTTATTTATTTATTTATTTATTTTGGTATTGTTTTAGAGATAGATTTATTGAAAAGCTTGAACAAATTTACCTTACCTGTGAGCTAACATAAATGTTTCCAAATGTAAGTAACCATTGTCATTAAGTTTATTACACATACATGTATCCTAATAATAATAATAACAATAATACCTACCATTATTTGTGTATATGCACTTTCAAATAGTTATTGCTAGTTATTGTCACAAACCACACCACAACATAGATATTTACAATAATAATCTTTTTCTTTGTCTTTTTATATGTCTAAATAGACTTTCTCTTGGCAGCTGGGAAACCCCATTGATCTAGACCCAGCTCAACTGATCTCAGCTAGGTTCACTCGTACATCTGGCACATAGACAAGGGACTGGTTGGTATTATGATGAGGCCCTAGGCCACAGAGTGTCTCATTTTCCTATATGATAACTCCAGGCACACTTTGATGGTGGTAGCAGGATGCCAAAACAGAGAACAGAAAATGCTGTTTCTCATGGCTTACATTAGAGATAGCACTTCTCAAAACAGCAAACCACAAAACAAAACCATTCTCAAGGGGTGAGAAATAAATTCCATCTCTTGATGGGAAGAGCTGCAGAGTTACATTTCTAGGGGAATAGACACAATGAAATATGAAGATTTGGGACAATTTCTGTATTCCATTTGCCACATATGGCTATTAGATAAAAGGCATTATTATTTGACTATTACATACTTTAAACATACTACTTAAAAAATACTCCAAATAACCCCATGAGACAGAGAAAAGGGAATTAATGCTTAAAGAAGTGAAATAATAGCCTTCTGATATTACAGACAACTAACATAAAAAATTTAGAATATCAATTTATATTATATAAAGGGCTTTTATATAATCTCATATTTTAATTTGGACAAAGAAAATGGATAAAGCACAGTGTATTCCATTTTACAAGTGGTGCTTAGAACAGAAGGGTGAATTGGTAAATACTGATCTTATCCAAGACCAGTGGTCCTACCTTATTATCTTACTTTATAATCCCAAAATAAATAATGATTTGCAGCATCTCCAGTCACCAGAGAATAAAAGACCTTCTAAAAATCTATAAATATGTCACAATCTCAAAAGTGGCTGGTTTTATCAGGAATCGGATATAACAGGATGCATGTTCGTGTCCATTAGCCCAAACCAAACTTTCAAGGTCAATCATTTTTTCCTCTTCCTCTATACACAACCAAATTATGTCAATAAATTCCCATTTGAGTTGGAAAAGTTACTTTACTTCTCACATTTGATATTTCTCATTCATAAAATGAGGAACTTGAACTATATGGTCTTTCAGAACACTTTTATGCACTATTCTTTTTGGGGGGGGCAGTTTTTGGCTGTGAACCCGCCACTTCTGGTATATGGGGCCAGTCCCCTACTCCTTTGAGCCACAGGCGCCACCCTTATGCAGTATTCTTAAACTGTACTTAAACTGAACTATATGGTCGTTCAAAACAATTTTATATACTATTCTTAAACAAAAACCTATGTAAGCTGATAAATCATGTCTTAGTCTTTTTAACAATTCCATTTAAATTACCATTGAGCTATACAATTTCATTTTGCTCCAATTATATAGTTTATCAAACAATTCTTCAATTTCTGTCATCAAGGAAAAAAAAGGGGTATTTTAAGGGTTCCATAAAGACCAGTATATGGTACATTGGGGTGGTTAGGGACACACATATATAACCTTAATAACTTCTCCATACTTACCAAACTTGAAATTCTGTAACTAATACACAACATGAAATGAAAATAATCCCCCTAAAATAGAGAAACACAGAAAATTGCTGTTCTTATGGATAACTAGCCATGAAAATAACACTGGAACATGATTAAAAAGAACTATACTGCCACTAAGACATTTCATGACTACTATGGTTAACACTTCATTTCCAGGCTATCTTACCATTAAACAACTAAAGCAGACCAGCTAAAGGGATAGGTTTTAGTAAGACTGAGTCCTGGCTTCATCACTATCTAGGCAATGCAGCTTTCTCATTTATTATCTAGGTCTGCTAACAATGCCTACAGGATGTAGCTGTTTTGAGAATTAAATGAGATAAAGCACACAGCTTAGTACTTGGCATATTAGAAAGACAATAAAAATTGCAAATTATTATGTATGACAATCACAATAAAGCCTCAATTTATAAATTTAAAAGGTTTTCATATAGACTTCTTCATTTGCTCTTTATATACACAGACAAATTTCAACTATAGGCAGAGGGATCGTAGTATCATTCCCAGAGGTTCAATGAAGGTAAGTTCCTTGCACAAATTCACAAAGCTAACAAAGAAACACATCTGAGGTATGAATAAGGTTCTGAGCCCAGGTTCAGTACCAGATACTCTTCCTGCTGTACCACAGCATCATGATAAAATATTCTTTCACAAAAATTTTTCATAGAGAATTATAGATAGGTCAATTGAAATGCTAATTACATTTTTTTTAATGAATATATAGGCCTCACTCTGCTGGAGAACTGAGCAAAGACGATTATAAATTAAATTGCTATGAAGTGAATCATCTTTTCTCATTCAACCTCACTATAAGAAGAAAACAAGAATACAATTTAACCTAATATTTATTGGTAAGTGAAATCAAAATATCAGTGTTAACATTCTTGTACTTTCAGCTCTGAGAATATGATTTAGATTCAAGTTTCTGGTTGTTCACTCTACTATTAATCTTTTCAACCTAATTTGTGTCCAGTTTATAGAAATAACTAATAGCTTTGAATTAAAAATATGATATATTTAGCTACCTATCTTTAGCCTTTTCCAACACTAACATAATAAAAATAGGATTCAGAAGATAACTCTGCATTTTATTATTATGTACTATAGGTAGAAAACACAAGTCCAGGGCGGTGCCTGTGGCTCAAAGGAGTAAGGCGCCAGCCTCATATGCTGGAGGTGGCAAGTTCAAACCCAACCCCGGCCAAAAAACTACAAAAAAAAAAAAGAAAGAAAATACAAGTCCATTTTCTATAGAAATAAAACGTGGTGTGTGTGTGTATGTATAGACATACGCATATTTACTCTAACTCATCTGTTGTATAACTGCCTTTTTCTGGGTATCTAACGTGGTCTGAAAATGAAAAAGTAAATACATATACTTCCTTTTCTTCAAGAAGAACATTATACTTCATCAGTTTATAAACTTTATGCTTCTTTAAGTGATACATTAAATTGAGTCTCTAAAAATCTTTTTGCCTTTATGAAAGAGCAATCAGTGTTGAATCACAATCTAGTGATTGTTATCACAAGCAACAGATTAAAAAGTCATCAGACAGATGGCCAATTTAACTACAATAAACTATACAAAATATATGATTGTAATAATTAAACATATTTTAATTGCTAGTAATTACTGTAAATTACTTTAAAAGCTAAATATAACAAAATTTGAGTAAACTGACTTGTTTGTACCCATTTCTATTTGATATCTTGGCAATAAAATTGATCTCAAAACATAATTTTATGGTTTAAAAAAGCTAACATATGTTTATAAAATAACATAAGGAATTTTAATATGATATTACTTATTTATTCCCAGTGCTTTTCTGGAAATAACTTTTCTAGTTAATATAATTAACATAAGTAGGAAGTATTGCTAGATAAATTAGGCCAACATGGTAATTTCTCAGGCTTATGCAAATCTCAAACAACTCAAACACAAAAATAAAATCAAAATCAGCAGAAAACAAACAACCAGGCTACTACAACCTGAAAAGCTGTATTTTGTGTTTTTATTTTTTAAAAATTGTAGGAAAAGCAAAGAACCACAAATAATCAAAATACTCTTGAAGAATAAGATTAAAGGACTTGCTTTTTATAAAGCTCTAGTAATGACATTAGTAGACTGGTAGGGGTTAGGAGGAGGAGTGAATGGGCAATAACTTTTCTAGAGGTGTTGGCTTCTTTTGGGGGTTATAAAAATGTTCTGGAATTAGATTATGATGATGGTTGCATAACTTTATGATTTTCTTTAGTTACTCAATTGTTTGGTCTGTAAATTAAATCCCAATAAAACTGGTTAAAATATGGCTTACTAAATTTAAAAAGAAAATTGTATTTGCCTTTCTTCAAAATGTCCATATTCATTATGAAAATTATAATACTTTTAGAATAATCAATAGCTTTTTAAGCATTCCAAAATATAAGCCACTTAATTGTTATGACAATGTCTCCAACTTAATAATATTAAGTTTATTAAACAAGTTTAAGTAGTTATTCCCTATACCAGTCATATAATTTCATTGGTCTTGACTAGAAAAACTGAGTAAGCAAAGAACAGGTCAACACCAAAGTAAAAGGTTTATAAGGTCTCTAACGTGGAGGCTAGCTAGTATTTACTGACTGCCTATTTAGAACAATGTGTTAATCATAAATAATAATTATAATTAATTACAAACATTGAATACAAAATCCATTAGTCCATGGTAAGAGAGAAAGACACTATACATTTGTCACCATTGCAGATGTTCAAATCCCACTAACTAACATTCTTAGAGTCAATAAGAAAGTGTCAAGACACTTGCTAAAGTTTTAAGCAAGACTTTCAATACACAAAAATAAGATATACAAAATTAATGTATTTATTTAAAATAAGTGTATTCAGTATGTTAGATATATTTAAATGCATTATTACTATGACTTTGGTATATAAAAGAAAAAGTCAAAAGCGAACTCTGTAGCTTAAGAATCTCTGTATTATTCATCAAGCTTGATTACATTTTCACTTCCACATAGATTATTGATAAATAGAAACTCGCAACTGTATTTTCAAATTTTCTTACTCCACTTCAGTCACAATATATACATAGATGTTTTTATTACAACAGGTTTGGGGATTCTTGTTTGAGTGGCAATGGTTTTAAAGAGCAATTCTTGCTCACTTGAGATAGTTTGGTTGATGTGGGTGCTAATTATCAATAATATTCTCATTTTCCATCTTACAGCTCATCTTCAAGCTCTTTAACTGCTTGAGCTTACAAGAACACAGAACATTCATTGCCTAGTTTCTCTATATTGTTAATATCATGGTCAGGATAGCATAACAACCCACCAATCAGTAAGATGAAGCTATTGTAATACATGTTCCATGAATGACTACTCTAACACTTTTGAACTAACTACTGTTAGGCACTAGGTTATGGGGATACAAAGAGGAGTAAGATTAAATGATTGTAGTAAATAATGTTGAATTATAATTATGTTGTAAAATTACTTCTTATGAATATTATCACATCTGTTTTGTGCATATTTTTCCAAACTTTCTTACGATTGAGTTCACCTTTAAATTCAGGCTTATGTAACTACTGCCAGCTAATTTGATTCTCTCATAAAGCAGAATGAATAACAGTATAAAATACTCTATGTAGTCCATTAAGTAAGAAATTGATCAACTAATCTAATTATGAATGTAGTATGTGTAATAAAGTTACCTGTACTCTCCAACCTCTTCCCAATACCGAGATCAGTTTTATAAATTGCACTACCAGGATTTATATGTGTTGTCCAATTTTTTCATATTATAATTTCTGCTACAAGGTTTCAATTTAATGACTTGAATTAGATAGCTATATTTATGTCCATTTAATGCATACCTAATGTTAGACCTGGTTCTATAATTCCAAAAAAAATCCTATCAACCTGCTAAATATGAAAGGAAATTTGAAGATAGCTCGTCAGTTTTTTTTTCTAAAATTATACTGCAAAAAGAAGCTTTTGAAAAGCTAAAAACATCTTTGTATTGTTCACATTCTTCACTCAATTATCACCAGTATTAAACTGGAGATTACTTTCTAGAGTAGTTAACATAGGTCCCAAAATGTAGTAGAAACACCTAATCTCTTCATGCATAAAGAACAATTACTAATGAAATATTATTAACATATTTTCTGAAATTGCTATAAAAATAACTTGTTGGTAATATAACATTTCATAAATATCGTTTTTGCTTTGAACACTGGAGATTACATAATGTTAATTTGTCTTAATTCAGCTAAATGGAGGTAAAATATTTTTATTTGATGCTCTGTTTGATTTTCTGTACCTCGTTGGCCTCTTTTGAAACAATGCCAATAAGGATCATAGGCTTTAAAAAGCTCCATCTCTCTGGCTTGCTGTCATGGTATTATCAGCTCGTTCTGCAAGTTGTTAACTTTGCAAAGGGTACTGGCTATGGGGACAAAGTGGCACTGAAATCCACTCCATGCTGTTCCACTTGCCAAATGTGGTGCCTTGTTGGAGGACTGTGGCATCCCTGAAGAAGGTATACATCTTTGTAATTTTCTGTCAAGGGATATTCACATTTACCGTTCATTTGTCAAGACACAGACTCTTTTAGTAATTGTCACAAGGTCCTATATATGTCAGCAATGACCCTGCCCTTTTTTGTGGGGGGTGGGCTGTATAAAACCAGAATCAATGAACTCAACTGACTCCTTCCTTGTCCTCACAAGGAATTATTCACATCCAAATACACCAAAAACAGTCTTTAACTCTTGTCCCATTACCATTGCCTTTATTTAAGGATCACATATTCCCTGACTTGACACATATTGACTGCATTCCAAAAGGTTTTTCTTCCAGGCTATCTGAATCCTCAGAATCTCATTTATAATCCTACTGCTTGATTACCATTTGGCCTTAACTCCGGTACACCACTGGTATACCACACTCATGCTACCCGCATTGTCCCCATTCAGTACCTTCACACTCATTGTGAACCTGAATGTATCACATGCCCCCCAGTCTTAATGATACTCTTGGTGTGTTTCTACTGCCTGACACCTTCCATTCCTTCCCCTCTTCTCTGCCTAGTTTTTTGACTTCCAAGTCTCAGCCCAAAACTACCTACTTAAGATAGCCTCCCCTGACACCATCGTCTGGGATTAGGTGCTACACAGCTGTGATTCTGCAGCACCTTGTGTGTGCTCCATTGTATTACTGAACACATATATCTGTAATTCTCTATCGTCTCATCTATCAAGAGAGCTGCTTGAAGAAAGATATCCTTCTTCATTTCTATAATACTAATACATAGATTAGAACTAGCAGATAAAAAGACAATAAGTTATTATTTGGCAAAATACATAAGATTTATGGGGCTGAAAAAGCAAGTAACTGTCATCTACTTCAACTTTCAATTATAGATCAAAAAATACTCTTAGCTTATTCCCAGATATGAATTACCTAAATCCAGTAAGTTTGGCAGATCAGCAAAACATCCAAACACTTGTAAAAGTCTGCATGTAGGGTGACAGTTTTATTATGCCTTTGAAATTAGTGCTCATAATATTTAAGATAGGCCTCATTACATTAAGATAGACCTTTTTCTATTACAACATTAAAATGTTCTCATTGTAGAAATTTAGAAAATATATGAAAGATTAAACAATTAAATACAATTAATTTTAATTAATACAATACAAACAATTAAATTAAAAGAACTGCAGTAACATCACCTAGACATAAATGTCATTAATATTTGGTGATGTAAACTTCTAGTCTTTCTTTAATATCAATACAAGGATATTAAACAAAATGTGTAGCTATACATATGTATCTATATACCAGTTTTATTGAACGACTAGATTCACGTGAGTGCAAAGCAAGAAACAACTTCATTCTCTGTCTTCATTGTTTATCCAATAACCTCTAGTCTATTTCTCCTTCTGGTCCTTGAGAAATAACTTAGGCCAATGGCAAGATTTCTTGTCCCTTTAAAGTATTAACAACCAATTTAATTTTCATATCCAAAAGATCATTTTATCATTCAATTTATAGCTGCTTCTTATGGGTCTTGTGTGCTTGGAAATCTGCACTGAAATAGAGAATAAGCAACACTTAGGTGAAAGGGCCACATCTTCAGCCTCATTCTTCCACTCTTCCTTCATCACTCACTGTGTCGACACTGGCCTCTCCCAAGGTAGTAAGATAGACAAGTGGACAAAAAAGGAAAAAGCTGCAAAGACCACATTCAATAATGATATTGCAGATGCCCCAAGCATTACCTCTTTCAAGGAGCCTCTACAATGCCCCTGAAACCAGGTTTGCTGACAGCCTTCTTCTGCAATTTCAACAGTTATGGGTGATGTACCCACTGGTGGCTGTTTATGCACCACCAACCCAGAGTGTCATAGGCTCTTACTGTGAAGTGTTCTCATGCTGCACAGACTACTAACTAGTCTTTTGTAGCTAATGCTCTCAACAGTCCCTCATTCCAGGACCTCCTCCCCATCATCAATGGAAGTACAATCTACCCTCAATGCAGACTTTTCTCTTTGCCCTGCGAACTCAAACAGCTTCAACCAAACTTTGATCTTTTGACTTTTGATGAAAACATCAGGCAATAGTCTTCACTCTCTCCAAAGGCCAAGAAATCACATTAAGATGTTCCTGTCACTTACTATAGCCACCACACTAATTCTGCTCCGGTAGGAGGTGGCACCAGGTCCCTGAATAGTTTGGTAATTTGGTAATTAATCTCTGAAGCTACCCTCAAATCTCTTCTAAGCAACTCTGTGTGTCACATACTGAGATTCATGCGCACATCTTGCAAAATTATAGAACAATACCTATCCCCAGACTCTGTCAAACTTTTCCATTTCTATAGTTTAGTCATTTCAAAAATATATAAGAAGAAGTATACAGTATGTAGCCTTTGGGATTGCCTGTTTTTACTCAACATAATTTCCTGAAAATTGTTATAAATTGCTGCATATATCAATAGGTCATTCCTTTTATGTTTTTTTTTTTCCTTGAGACACAGTTTCACTGTGTTGCCCCAGACTAGCTCACTGCAGCCTCAAACTCCTAAGCTCAAGTGATCCTCCTGCCTCAACCTCCTGAGTCACTGACTACAGGCACATGCCACCACATTAGATAATTTTTGTATTTTTATACACATGAGACCTTGCTATGTTGCTCAGACTGCTCTTGACCTCCAGGCTCAAGTGACCCCCCCCCTCACCTTTCTAAGTGGTAGGATTACAGATGTGAGCTACCCAACTCTGTCACTCCTTTTTATTGCTGAGTTTGGAAATTGTGTGCTTTCTGATTTCTTTGAAGAATGATTAACCCAAATTAACTAATACAAAAGTAATGCAAATACACTTATTGCTGAATTTGGAAACCACAGTCTGTTTAACCAGTCACCACCATTAGAGAATGATGATTATTTTCCAAGTTTTTGTTATCGTGAATAAATCTGCTATACACACTGGAATACTATTCATGTGTGTGGGTGGGGGGTGAATATGTTTTCATTTTTCTATCATAATGACCAAGAACAAAATTTCTTAGCCATATATTAAGGATATGTTTAGTTTTATAAGACACTGTCAAACTGTTTTACACAGTGGTTGTACAATTTTATATTTCCACCAGCAAGTTATGAATGACCCAGTTTATCTTTCTCCTTGCCAGGATCTGGTGTTATTTCATTAATTATAGTGTTCATATGCTACATCAGAGCTCTATATTTGCTCATCCTACATATGAGCTATTTTGTGTCCTTTGATTGAATTTCCCTATTTCCTTTATATCCACTTCCCAACACTGGTAACCAATGTTTTATTGAATAGCTCTGTATATTTGAATTTGACTTATTTTAATTCCACATATGTGATATCATGTAACATTTTTATTTCTGTGTCTGGTTTTTATCACTCACCATAATGCCCTCCAGGGCCATCCATGTTGTGAAAAATGGTAGGATCTTCTTTATTGAGGCTAATTGTGTGTGTGTGTTAGCACATATTCTTTATCCATTTATCTATCAATAGACACTTAGGTTGTTTTCCATATCTTGCCAATTAAGAATAATGCTGTGATGAACATGGGAGTGTATGTAAGCTTTATGAGATGGTGATTTCATCGATTTTATGTATATACTCAGAAGAGTGATTGCTGGATCATGTGTTTTAATCTCTTTAAGACCCTCCATACAGTTATCATAATGGCTGAACCAATTTACAGTCCCACTCAAAGTATACTAGGATCTATTTTTTCTCACAACTAATTAATCAGAATTGGATTTTTGCTTAAAACTAATAAGAAAAATTTAGATCAAAGTCAAGAAGGAAAGATTTATCAAGTATCATATGAAAAAATTATTTTGCTCATTGAATTTCGATCACTAACAAAACAGCTAATCTGATCTGGACATTCTTTATGGTACTAAATATAAAAAACATGCATACATGTCAGGAGAACATCAGTTGCTTTGCAGCTATCTGTTATAAAAACATTAATTGATCATTTTCCGATGTCACAGATATCATATCTCAATAGCCATTTATACTCAAGTATTAATGCCTTAAGACATTAAATATAGTAAGTTAACTTTTCATCCTTTCATATAGCATGGTAATAGATATCCACGATCCTTACAATAACTTGTAAAATAAAATCACACAAATCATTTCTATGTTTTGGGGTTTAGAGGAATAAATTCAGTTAACAAAGACTGAAGAAAAATATTTGATACCTCATATCTTTTGGATATATGGTGGTTCCATCTCTTTTCTATAATGGCCTTAACAAAAACAAAAAAAAAATTGGGGTTATTGAATTTTATTGACACCCTCTAAATCACAGAACCCTTATGACTACTTTCAAACTACTTCCAATTAAGAAATGTTTGGCATCCATTTACTTAAGCTTCCTATCCAGACTTCAAATTTTATAAAAGACCTTATTTCCATTGTTCTTCCCTTGTTCCTATAATATACTTAATTTTATTGATGAGTAATTTCCTTCCTTTTACATTAATTATGGGTAAGGATGTGTCCACAATATCAGGAGACATTTTACAATCTAAGGAAATACTTCTTCATACTATCACCATATTATTTTAAAAAAGGTATTTAACATACACAACTTAAGGCTTTTTAAAGGTACAAGAAGTTGCTAAAAATAAAAAATCATGGTTTCTTTTATCACTTTGCAAAATGGTTAATGTGCTGTAAGAGTCTCCTAAATGTCACCATTATATTGATAGATGGACTTTCATAGGTGTTAAGTGATGGCACTTAAATGTGCTAGGACTTAAACATATAAAAGAAATCTATATCTTTGCCTTAAATAAGCCTATGTGAATTCAAGATGAAAGATTAACCCAAATTGACTAATTAAAAAGTAAAAACAAGGGCCATGAAAGGATATAAAAGTAACTGAGGTCTAATTCATAGCATACAGAAAGTCTCTAGTTGGCAGAAAATAAACGCCTGGTATTCTGGGATGGGAAAGATAAGACTTTTAAGGATATCAGAAATAACAGAAAATATTTCAATGCTTATTTGGTATTTCACAGTGCATCCTTCCTCATACTCATTCCTTATGATACCAGGTTTGGCAACTCATTCTTCTACTCACTACCAGAAGCCTTGGGGTATACCCAGGTGCAAATGGCAATAGAAATACCTGTTTTTTCCACTTCCCTCCCATTATGTCCCCTCCCTCCCTTCCCTTCCCTTTTCTTCTCTCTTCTCTTCTCTTTTCCTATTTCAAATCCATTTAACCTCGCTTGATAGATGTGCCCAGAAACTCAGGCAGTGGACCGTGATAGAATTTTACAAGGCCACCAGATGGTGGCAGCATCCAATTCTGACATTAAATCACAAGTAGGTGGGTCTAATGAAAGTTTAGAGATACACAAAAATCAAGAAACATAAAGTCCTCATAGATGGAAACAAATCAGGCCTTCTCAAGAACACTGATAAGCAGAGCTAGTTAAAACTAGCACAGGACAATCAGAAAGGACACTGATTTCCATGCTTTTTAAAAGTGAATAATGAGTCTGCCACAAAAATTTCTTACTAACTGACTAACTGACGTATGTATGAGATGTGACAATTATGTGTGCAAATTCCTCCTAGAAAAAGTGCTACATACCTCATTGCTGAATATCAGTATGGTCATTTTCAAAGTACTCCCTCAGAAGCTGTGCATGAATTCCAGTACCTACTCATTTTCAAAGTAATTTCGAAATGCTTTTTGATCAGAGCAGCCATCATATTACCCATGATGTCCTGAATATCATCAAATGTCCTCCTTTCAGATTTCCTTTATCTTCAGGTAAAGAAAAAAGCCACTGGGAGCCAGATAAGGTGAGTAGAGATGATACTCCAATACTGTTACTTGTTTACTGGCTAAAAACTCCCTCACAGACAGTGCCATGTGAGCTGGTGCACTGTCGTGATGTAAGAGCAATGAGTTGTTGGCAAGGAGTTTCAGTGAAGATTTCCTAACCATTCCTCTATTGATATTTACTTGTTCTGCTATGTCTCTCACTCTCAGCCATCAATTTAGATGTCAAAAAACATTTAATTCCTATGCACACTGCCATTTTCTTCAAACATTATTACCATAAACTTGGACTAACATGTCCTTGATTTCACTTCCACTCTTGCCAAGTTTAACAAGAAGTTTAATGTTTGTGTGTTGCTATAATCCAAGCTCCAGCACTCTCGTGATGGTGCAAATAATCACACAACAATAATAACAAATGCATCTGTGCAAGACCCTGCCACATATCAACACAAATACAACTATGAGACACTGATATGCCAAAGTTATGGAACCTCAGGGGGTTATCTGTACAGTGTCCCCAATGTAAGTGCACAGTACCAAGTTCTGGAACTTAATTGTCTGACATTGTATGTAGTAAGTCACACTCAACAAATGTTACAAAGAAACATCAAGTGGTGCTCAGAAATGGATAATGTAAACATCTAGCATCTTTGGAAGATAATAACTTACAACTATGTATCATTATCAGACCTACTATAACTCAGCCTGGCCCAGAGTTTAAAAATAATCCTTTCTTAATATACTCAACATCTGTACTGATTAAACCCATCAAATATAAATTAGATTATACCCAAAGATAAGATGTGCTTCAAACATAGTTTGTATACCTTCAAGCTTTTGAAGTGGTCTTCCTAAAGTCATTTTAAGATTTGAAGTAAGGTAATGATATAGGGATTTATAGCACCTCAACAATTCCCCCCCCAAATTCTCTGCCTGTTTCCCAACCTTTTGACCACAACTTAACTTAGAACTTTAAACTATTATGATACTTGTCATATGAAGGACTATGAATCAAAAGATTAAATAATAATGCTAATCATAGTAGATGATATAATATTTTCAAAGTAATAATGGTACATACTAGAATGGTTGCTTTTTTGAGGTTTGTTTGGTAGCTAAAACAATTTAGTGTTCCAATGGAGGGCAACCTAATGCAGCATCTCTTTGCATAGATATCATTAAGTTTAAAATTTTATAGTGAACACTGGCTATAGTTAATAATGTATACTATGCATTATGCTTTTGTAGAGTTTCACTGTCTTTCCCTTCCCTTCATAACCCCAGAGCACTTCCTATTACTTATAGCATAATCACTCTAGAAGACTAATTCACTAAGTGTTTAAGCTGAAGTAATCTTTTGGAATAAATGTGAAGTAACTGACAGCAACATATTTGGTATACGTACTATGAAAACGGCAAGAATAAATGATTTTGCTAAAAGACCTTGAGTAATTTCCACTTAGCAGAACTTGCAGAAACACCAAATAGCATCAGTGAGCAGTGAGTTAATTTAACCATTTATGCATAGCACTATATTGATTTTAACACAAAAAAGTAATAACTCACCAGTATTTCCCATAAATCATGCTGCAATCTTTCAGAGAGGTCATGACTCTGCAGTTATTGGCTAATGTATTTTTAATTCAATTTATACATGGTTTTAGAAACACTAGATGTCATAAACTATGCTCTAATAATCCCCTGGAACAACAGTGTTAAAACAGAATGGTAAAAAGAATTTCTGGGTTGGTTTCAGTTAAGGCCTCCAAATCCAAGAACCAAATAGTTGACAATTTCCCCTACATTTTTAATTGAAGTGCTAGACCATCTATGCAGAACTTGCTAAAGAAACTCTCAAAAACCAGTTTTGTGAACGAGCATCTCTTGAAATGTAAATGGTCAAAAATGAAGGACTGTGAATCAGAGGCAAAGATTAAATAAAAGGTTTGGACTAGGCAGAGAAATTATTAAGGTGGAGGATTACTGAGGTACTATGAATCTCTCTACTATTACCTCACCTCAAACCTTGAAGAAAATTTAGGGAAACCGCTTTAAAAGCTTGTGTGTATACACTGATGCCTGGGGACACAATAATTAATGTCTGGTATGTATTTTAGATCATCCTATGCTAAACCCATTGTTGTAGCGTGTGCCAGAGGACTCTTACAGAATAGTTCTTTTCATTCATTCTTCTTTCAAGCCACTCATAAATTGAATAAAAAGTAAAAGGCTCTTTCCCAAAACTGGCAGAGGAGAGAGCAGTCCTGACTACATTTTCCTTGGGAGACTCAAGATAGATTTTCTTATAGATAGAGGCAGTAAGTACGAAGAAAGACATTTCAAATCCTTTCTTAGAAGCAAAATCTAATAATGGATTCATCCCAACAGTAGGGACACACTTCCCGATTTCTAAGAACTAAGGAAGAAATAGTATGCACATAACCAGAAGAAAATGCATCTCCTATATCACAGGTATATAGTTGAGATAGTCCCCATAGGGCCATCCAAGAAATACACACATCTTTTTTACTCAATGTCAGTTTACGCTGTGGTAACAAACAACATCTCAATTTTAATGTCTTGAAACCACAAACATTAATTTCTTCTTCATGCAACATAGTTGTTACGGGTCAGTGGTGGGCAGAGTTTAGCTCTCATTGAAGTTTCAGTGATTCGTGCTAAAGAAACATTCATCCTACCTTAAGTTGTATATTGCAGTGTCCAAATGAAAAGAAATATCTATGGAGATGTCCATACCCGTTCAATCTATCGGTGACATTTGCCCCTTGCTGATGACCACTCACTGGTCAGAACTGGTCACATGGCTTCACCTAACCAGAGATAGTCAGGTAGATCAATTTTACCACACATCTAGGAAGCACACAGCCAGAAATGATACTATTCATTCTCATCTACTGTACCCCCTAAGAAAAAAGTCACTTAAAAAAATAATCCTCAAAACTCAGAAGAAACTTATCTCAGGTTATATTTACATCAATCAAGTCACATCTCATTTTTACCTCTCCTACTTTCTGAAGCTTAACCCTAAAGGAGGCAGAGGCAACCTCCTTGAATAGAGCAGAAAGCATGAAAGTGAATAGGAGGAGACACAAAGGAGAACCCAACTCTTCCTTTTAAGAAAATAAGTGGCCAGCATAAAGCCGCTGGAACTAAACTCAAAAATGTAACATTAAATGAATTTAGGACTTCTTATGATATGAATGAGATTTAAAAGAAATGACACTATTCAAATTAAAGTATTGGCAGTAGAACCTTTTATTTTATTTTTATTTTTATTTTTTTGAGACGGAGTCTCACTCTGTTGCCCTGAGTAGAGTGCTGTGGTGTCATAGCTCACAGCAACCTCAAACTCTTGGGTTCAAGAGATCCTCTTGCCTCAGTCTCCTCCATAGCTGGGATTACAGGCACACACCACAATGCTCAACTAGGTTTTTTCTTTTTTCTATCTTTAGTAGAGACAGGGTCTCTCTCTTGCTCAGACTGGTCTCAAACTCCTAAGCTCAAGCAATCGATTCACCTTCCAGAGTGCTAGCTAGGATTATAGGCATGAGGCTCTGCACCCAGCCATAGTTTCTAATATTAAGTAAATTATGCATGTAATTATGAGTTGAAAGTTGTTATTAAAGAGCAAGAAAACATTTAGTCCCAGAGAGCACGTTTGAATGAAGAATGGTGAAGAAAAAGTAGAAAAGCTTAAATGAAAACAAAGAAATGAAAAAAAGTTTCTGCTAAGTGAAAGAAGTTTCAGTGAATGGTAACATCAGAAAGAAACTGGGGGAAAAAAACTTCAAAGAGAATCTACACAAAAACAAAACTTTCTGAATACCTTCTGAAAATCAGATGAAAATATATCATATAACCAAGAGAATCTCAGAAACATTAAAATAAAAATCCATTACAGATATAAGAAAAAAAGTTTAGAAATCAGGCTAGAATACCCTGGAGACTTTTCCCAGATACATGAAACCAAAATTAAAGATAAAAATGCTATGAGAATGTGACTTATGTCAAAAACACCTAGGAAAATGCTCCATCACAAAACAAATGAATGGCAGAAAATCTGATTAGACACTATAATACTGGCCAAATAGCAATGCAGGACAGAGACGAAAAACATAATTTATTTCCAACAAACTAGATTTAGGCATAGAGGGATAACTTCTTGTGGTATCAGAACACATTAATAGGAGAACTCCCAGAAGCAACTATCATTAAATCAGCAACTATTTGATCTGTGAATTTTTCTCCATCAGTGATACAAAAAGTATCAAGGAAGAAAAATAGAATTTGGGTCCTTTCAGAGATCAAATATTTGAAATCAAGGAGTAAAGTGTTAATTATTTTGTAAATTCGCTATAGTTTGAAGAGAGGGTAAAATTTAGTACTAATTCAGAAAGAAAAAGTTATTCAACAATCCTCAATACAGGTCTCAATAACTACATAAAATTACCAACTGAGCCTTATATAACCAGGTCTTTAAACTATAATAGTCTGATTTGCATGTGTTTCATAACCTACAAAATCAAATTTACAATATGTGAAAATTTTTTAATTATCTTGCAAAAAAAAGTGAAAATCTAATAGAAAGAAGTGACTTCTAAGTCCACTGGCTTTAATTTTCTGTACGAACCCATTAAGTTTAGAAAGTAATTCACAGTATTACACTAAGAAAAGTTTATCAGTGGCTTTTACTTACACACTTAATACAAAGATGACTTCATTTGTGTAGGCAAATTGAGTATACAAGTTTGTTTCATATCCATACACTAACATTATTATTATAAACGCCATGTAAGATGTTCAGAGTAGAAAAATGTTATTGCCCCATTTTCACATTAGGAAACTACCACTTCAAGAGATTAAGAAATTGTTGAAGTGACAAGCAATCAATGGCAGAGTCACGATTTGAAACTACATGTTTAAATTTTTAATCAACACATATTACCTACTTTACCAATTGAAAAAAGCATTACTATGGTTTTGGATACAATTTTAAACTGTCTAAATGTTCTAAAGATCACATTTAACACATTCCAAAAATATTTAACAAGAATTGACAATATTCAGTGTTATTTCTTTAATGGTGATAAGATATTCACCCTCCTGTACTGCATGGTTTGGAAAGATATGCAAGCCAATGAATAAAAAATAATAGTTATGAGATAATAAAAACAAAAGCCTATAAAATAGAGATCTGATTTTGTCCAAGCCTTCCGGAATGGTTTATTGAGATTATGATAGTAAGCTAGTCTTTAAACAATGAAATACCTATCTGGTATTTCAGTTGTAGGAATCCCAATGTGCAAAGCTATGGAGATATATTAAAAAATGGAGTGGTTATATTAATAAGTACTAGATTATTCCTCTTTTAAATACTGTTTCCAACTTCTAAAAATTAAGTATGAATTATTAATTAAATTTATTAGCATTTTATTCTTATAAAGCAATTCCTACACTTAATATATCAGAGTTCTTTATTATCTCACAAGAAGAGATAAGTGAAAAGTTGAATAATTATCCCCCCAAAATACAAACAGCCTCAATTGCTTTTTGCCATTACTAACTGACAAAAGTTTTGCTTACCATCCACATGTTAAAGCTGTAATTTGAATCATTAATTTCTATTCAATCAAACTCTACACCTTTGCTCAAGCTATCCTCTCACACAATCATTAAATCATCCTTTTTGAGCCAGCTAGTAATACATTTAAGCAATCTCTTAACCTTTCAGTAGAATCCACAGTAGGTGCTACAGTGGATTGATGGAAAGATGTGGAAGCTCTAGCACCAATAGAACAGTCATCAAATCCACCTTACCTGTCCCCCAGAATTAAGTGCTTTGCTAGGCTATGTGAATACCTGTAAACCACATGCAACCTGACTTCAAATTATACTACAAGACTACAGTAAGCAAAACAGCATGATACTGGTATAAAGGTAGAGATATAGAACAAGATAAAGAATCACTGATTTTTGACAAAGAAGATAAAAACATACACTGGAGAAAGGACACCCTATTAATAAATGGTACTTGGATAACTACATAACCACATGTAGAAAAATGAAGCCAGACCCCTGTCTCATGCCATGTACAAAAATTAACTCAAGATGGATTAAAGACTTAAAGGAAGACCTGAATCCATAAAAATTCTAGGAAAAAATGTAGGAAAAATTCTTCTAGACATTTGGCCTAGGCAAATAATTTATAAGTAAGACCTCCCAAAGCAAATATAGCAACAAAAAATATAAATGAAACAGGACTTATTTTTAATTAAACAAAAAAGTTTCTGCACAGCAAAGAGAATACTTAACTAAATAAATAAAGAATCTACAGAATGGGAGAAAATATTCACAAATTGCACATACAACAAAAGGCTGATATCCAGAATTTACAAAGAACTCAAACTAGCTAGAATTTAAACCAGATAATTGGCAAAGGCATGACAGATTTTTCTCAAAAGATGACAGAAAATGGCCTAAAACATATGAAAAAAATGTTCAACATTACTAATAATCAGGGAAATGCAAATTAAAACCACAATGAGACACCATCTTACCCTTGTCAGAATCACCATTTATTAAAAAGTCAAAAACCAATAGGTATTGGCACAATTGTGGAGAAAGGTGAAAAGGGAAGATTTATACACTACTGGTGGTCATGCAAACTTGTTTGTACAACCATTACGGAAGGAGATTCCTCAAAGAACTAAAAGTAGAACTACCATTCTACTTTGTCTTCATCTTCATCTTCATCATCTTCATCTTCATCTTCATTTGATGCAGCAGTTCCAATACTACTTTATCTACCCAAAGGAAACAAAGTCATTTTATAAAAAAGACATCTGTGCCAGAGTGTTTACTGTAGCACAATACAGAAAGGCCAAGATGTGGAATCATCCTAAGTGCCCATAAACTGAAGAGTGGATTAAAAAAAAAATGTGATGTGTGTGTATAGCGTACTACTCAGCCATGGAAGTACCATGGAGTACTACTCAGTCCTATAGAAGGGAATGAAATAATGTCTTTTGCAGCCACTTAGATGGAACTGGAAATCATTAGCTTAAGGGAGGAATGCTTCTCAGGAATGGAAAAACAGATACCACATATTCTTGCTTTTAAGAAGGAGTTAAAGGAAGGGTGTATATGGTCATAAACAGCAATAATGGACACTGGAAACTAAGAAGTAGGGGGGGATAAAAATCTACCTGCTCAAAACAATATACACTATTCTGATGACAGGTGCACCGAAAGCCCCAACTTTACCATGATACAATTTATCCACATAGCAAAAAAAAGTTTTACCCCCTAGTTAATAACAAAATACTTCAAATTTTTATTATAATGATTTCAGTTTCTTTGCCAAAGACTATACTTTCATTGAAAGTTTATGCAGTATCCTGTGAGAAGAATCTTGAATTGAGAACCAACCATACATGCAAATGCTTCCATCTTAATGTCAGCATCTACCAAAATAAGATCCCTAACTCATGAATATGTTCTAGAATGCTCACTGATTACAATCAAAAATTTGTTTAGGAAAGAAAGGCAAGGTGCTACCATCAATTTACTTCAGTTAGGTGGACTGAAATTTTAAAAAATCAATGAAAAACACGTACAGAAAGACAAAAAAATCTTCTACAGGCTTGAGTGTTTAAGGATATTTTAGACAACTATTTGGAGATGTTTTGGAAAGAATATATTCAAGACATGGGTAAACAGACTAGATGATTAAGGCCACTCACTGAAAAAATCTAAGGGACTCATCTGTGATGCACATGTGGGCTATGCCCCCTATCTCTTAAACACACAATCCACCTCTTTTGCACAGCTTCCCCTACACTGACACAAAAATAAACTGTCATCAGCCTCCAACCAGGAATCCAGTAACATTAATATTATTAATACTAAGATGTGTGTGACTTTGTAAATGATTCAGAGATCACAGGAAGCAGGGACAATGCATACAATATTGTAACTTAAAAAATGACACCTATATTCTCAAGTGTTTTCTTGTCCCTGGCCATTCTTGCCTTTTTTGCACGCAGCACGGTAGGTATCACTCTTCTTCTCTCTCATCTCTTTTGCAACATAGCTTACTAATTCCCCAAGACCTTTGGTGTAAGGTGACCCTAGGAAGTTCTTTGTATGTTATGTATTTCTGTAATATAAAATATTTTTATGATGCAAATGTTTACTTTTTTAATCAGACCAAGCATGAAGAAATACTAAAAAAAAAAAAAAAAAACACAAAGAAAAGGGCTTCAATTAGACTAAATAAAGGAACAAGACTTATGCAACTGTAAAAATCCTTAGCATTTACAGTAATGTATTTGTTTCACAGTATGTACTAGAGGAATGCTGATGATGACAACAGGAATTATTCATGTCAGCAAAGAGTATAATACCACAGAGGAAGTCAGTGTGATAAGAACGCATAGTATGTATACCTTGAGTTTATTAGATATGAAAGGGCAATTTAGGTGAATCAGGAAAGATAAATGGTTAGATGGATTAGTGTATTATACAAAATAGTTCTCTACCAAGTGCTCTTTAGGTACCAGATAACTCTTAGAAAAATATTCCCTTCTCCCTCCATGCCACAATCCTCCTGCATAAATACCTATCACTGAAATTTGTTTCTGAATTACACATAACATAATTTTTCACTATGTCTTTAGTTTTTTTATTAATATTTGCTTACAGGATTCTATCTTCCTCTTTCCATAAACGATACACAACCAGGACCTAACATAATGTGTTATTAACACAGAGTACATATGAGTGAATCAATCAATCCACCATAGAATAAGAACCAACCACATTTTTTCTCCTTTAAAATATATCTTGAGATTTTCCCGTGATGGTATTTAAAGAACTAGAACTTTTCATTTACCTTTTAACTATAACTAGCAATGTAGTTATCATCCTCTGTATGTGAGTATACCACAGTTTAACTATTTTCATATTGGACATTTAGGTTCTTTCTTTTTTTGTTTTTCAATTCTTTAACAAAATTATGCATAGGCAGTTTTGTTTCTTCCTTTCCAATCTGTCTTCCTTTTAGAGTCTTTTTCTTTGCCTTACGTCATTGGCTAGGACTCATTACAAAGGTTGAAAAGAAGTGGCTGCAGAGTATACCTTCTTGCTTTACTTCCAAGCTTAGAAGAAAACATCTGGGGAGAAATATCCCACCTCTAAAATTTCCTGGAAGAATCTGTACAAAATTGATATTTAAATAATCATTTTGTCCTTAAATGTTATGAAGACTTTATTAGTGCGGTCATCTATGCCTGGGATTTATTTTGTGAGATTTTATTTTGTTTTGAGTTTGGGACATATTTTAATATATAATTTGTTGTATACTTTATATACTAAAAAATTTACTCATTTATGTAAATAATTAAATAATTTTTAGTAAGTTTACAGATTTGTGCAACCTTCACCACAATCCAATTATGGAAAGCATCCTCATACCTGTGTGCACTTACTCATCATCCCCACTACTAAATGTCACACTACTTCACATTCTATTGTCCTGCATATTTTATATAAATGGAAGTATAATATGTGGTCTTTTGTTTCTGATTTCTTTTATGCAGCATGTTTTTAAGGTTTATACATGTGATAGCATGTACTGGCATTTCCTTTCATTGTATTGCTGAATGTTAGTCTACAGTGTGAATATAACATATAATTTATCCATTCACTAAGTGATTTGGTGTGAAAAGGTTTTAATACAAATACAAATTCTTTAAAAGATATGAAGTTATTCAAGTTTATCACTTCTTGTTTGTACATATGTATCTTTGCTGATTCATGTGATTCATGAAAGCATTTTTTTTTACAGTAGCCTTTTATTTTTAATATCTATTATGCCATGAATTCATAGGGAAAAAAGTTCCAGCAGTGTGGGGAGGCACCTTTCCATTGAATATGACAAAGCTTGCTATGCCTATTATGCCATTAATTCATGGGGAATAGGTTCCAGCTCTTTATGCACCTATGCAACTGGTTCTCTTGGTTCTCCTGTGTTCTATGTTGTGCGCCTATTATGCAATGAATTCATAGGGAATGGGTTCCAGGAGCTCAGGTTCCTTTCCTTTGGTTCTCACAGAAGGTACTTCTCTGGTTGGAGCAGGCTGGTGCTTCAGTTGAACCCAGGTACCTTTCTACTTGGCTTCCTTTTTTTCTGATCACTTTCCTTCACACTTTTCAAGAAGCTATCTCAGCTCTTAGAGTGCTTAATATGCTCAATGTGAACATTAATCCCCTTGGCAAGAATCTTGCCCTTAACTTGTTTGTTTACAACAATGCCAAGAATATGCTCGGTAAACTGTAGACTCTTCCAGTTTTGCTATGAAAACATTTGTGTGGCATGCCTTTTTGAACAGTCTAAAATATTACCTGTCTTGTAGATTCGCATACATGTGGCCAAAGGAACAACTCAATGTTTTCTAAAAGTCCTACAGAACATGTATTGGGTGACACTCCTCCTTTCCTTTGTGTTTGTCATTTTGGTGAATTACTAGAAGAAGATGGTGTCTCCAGCTGAAAGTCAAGAGCATTTCTCAGGATAAATTCCTGAAAGTGGAACTATCAAGCCAATTATTGTGAACATCTGTAACTTAATAGATATTTAAATAATTATTAAATAAATTGCACTCCAGATGGAAAGAACCAGTTTACAGTGATACCAACTATATTTATGAATTTCTACTTCTCTGCTCCATTGCCATCACAAAAAGTCTATCACTATTATCGTCTTTGTGCCAACTCATCAGCAAAGACTACCTCACCACTGTGTTAATTTGCATTGATTTTTTATTAATGTAGTTGTATATTTATTGTTTAATTCTTTGGTGTTATACTCCCTCTCAGCCCAATTTCTTACCCTATCTCAAACTTTCCAAGACTACTCTCACTTCACTCTATTCTAAATAACTCTTGTATTGTTATTTTGTACAGCCTTGTGAACAACATATACTTAACAAGAATTTCCTGAATGAGGTAATAGCCTTTTTTAATTTTGTTAATTTATCACTGACTTTTGCATTGTCTGTTTAACAAGGCCAGAAGATTCTTAAGAACAAGGACTAATTCACATACACCATTATATTCTATCAAACAAAAAATTACTTTTACATCAATAAATAATTTGCATATTAATAGATATGAATTTAGGTAATTGAGACCAAGTTAGGATTTTAGCATTACTTGTGAATAAAATAAAGAAAAATAATTGGCAATCCATAATCATACACTTAACCAGCGACAGTCAAAAATAGATCCTTACAAGAACTGCCTTCAGCAGGTTATAAATATCTACATGGGGGGGTGTCATAAATATAGTAGAACTCTGTAAGTTGACCACCCAGGAGACCACAAACTGGTCAACATACAAAGGTGGTCACCACAAGGAATTAGGCATATTGTTCATGTGGTACATGTCCAGTCTATGAACAGTAGGTCAACTTAAGGAAGTGGTCAATGTATGGAGGTCATCACCGACAATGGAGATTATAAATGAACAAATGTAGAATATATAAAGTATACTATGTATACTATATGTATATATATATACACATAAGCATATTTAAAAGTTGAGTAAAAAATTGTTACAGAGATAAAAGCACTTTCCTTTGAAAAATAAGGCACACTGATTCAAAATCAACATTTATCACAGGCACTGTTGTTGGTTCCCCTGGGTACACCAGGAGCAATACAGTTTTTATGCTAATTGTTTCTCTTCATGCTGGCTACTAGATAGATATCTTGCAGCTAACCATAGAGTTACATTATAATAGAATGAGATTGTATGAAGACAAAAAAAAATCCTCTTACGCAGTCCAATTTAGAATCCATTTCAAAAACTCTATGGTGGTATAGCTAGAAACTGAAATGTGCTGAGAATCTTAGATTTGGCATATATTTCTATTACTCTGAAACATGGTTATGATTTTTGTAAAGACAATAATTTTCTCTTTGTAGACAATTTGATATCAACTTCTATTATATCTGCCACAAAACCAAAATATGTAATTTTTTTCTAGCCTAGGTTCCTAGGTTTGTATTTAGTCTTACTCATTTCATTAGAAAAAATACTCCAATAGTTTGCACCAACAGCACCAAAATTGTAGGGAAGGAAATAGCATTTATTTTACCCTTGCAATCAAGGAAAAAGGCTATTCTTAATATTAATTAGTGAAAACATTTAGAAAAGTAACAAAATTTGATTCTAGTCAAATACTAGCAGGCTTCATGTTTTATCAAAAAAGCACATAATTACTTCAATGGGGCTTTTAAAATTTTAATCAAATCCATGAGTCATCTAATATCTACCATTTACTATCTTGCAAATTCACATGATGAAAATAATGTACAGCTAATATTGACCTTAAAGCCACTAAAAGAAAATAGGACTATCAGTGGTCCTGGGCAAATTCTGCTGAAAAAAAAAATACTGCATTAGTTACCTGTTCAACTTAATATATTAAAAATCTGAACCAACATTTCACACGATAAACATTTTTAAAGTATTCAAAGAAATTGGGTAACTGACTTGACAATAATGGAAGTAACAATAATGGCTACATGTGTTATTTTAAGAATACACAAGAAGAAGAAATGGGGAATCATTAAAAAATAAAAAATAGAGATTCAATTGAAACTTTGTTTTTTTAAAATATTTTACCCTTCTTTTGTCTTTTCAATTGTCAGCACAACTCTGTAAGAATAGCCAAAATGCTAAGATAGACTTTTATGTCTCACACAGCAATATAAGATTTCCATATAACACAAAATTTGTACCATATTAATAACTTTGAGAAAATATCCCATATACACATATTAGCTTAAGATTGATTTCCATGACATTTATTAATAGTTTTATCTGGAAAAAATCTTCTAATTAAAGGCATACCCTTGGCTGGGCACTCGTAGCACCGTGGTTACAGCGCCAGCCACATGCACCGAGGGGGGCAGGTTTGAGCCTAGCCTGGGCCAGCTAAACAACAACAACTGCAACAAGAAAATAGCCTGGCGTTGTGGTGGGCACCTGTAGTCCCAGCTACTTGGGAGGCTGAGGCAAAAGAACGCTTAAGCCCAAAAGTTTGAGGTTGCTGTGAGCTGTGACACCACCACACTCTACGGAGGGCAACATAGTAAGACTCTGTCTCAAGAAAAAAAAAAGGGGGCATTTCCAAATTCACACTTCATTATGGAAGTTTTACAACTATGTTTTGAATATATTTCATTTATTCTTCTATCAAGTGTTAGAATATCTGACATTTAGTTGGTACCTAAAAGTTCTGTTTTTCCTTTTACAAAGTTTAAACCTAAATATAATCAAATTTTAAACACAAGAATAGAGTGAGTAGATAAGAAATAATCCCATTGTACAGAAATCAATACTGAGCCTTAGAAAATCAGACAACTTTTCAAATGTGACACTGCTAGTCATAAGAAACATAAGTAGAATTCAAGCTTTCTCATGTCAGACCCAGTGCTTTTCTATTTATTCATGCTGCCTCCCAGTGGCACTTAGTTAATCTATCTTGGGAGATTTTTATAACCAGGATTTTCTCCCTGAACATACTTAAGAACCATTTAATTTCTGTATTTGTTGAGTGGCATCTTTTATTTTTTTAAAGTAACTTTTATTAGGTTTAGATGGTGGTAAGTTTCCCTAAAATGGGTTAATAATTTTTGAACACATACTACACTAGCAAATGTGATTCAGTTATTTCCTTAATACAAATATTTCACATTGGATTACATTGGCCAATTTGCACAGGGAAAGACTATAAACTACATAAAAATAAGATACTCAAAGCACCAAAGCACAAATGCAGCATTTTCCTAGGCAGACTGACTATCTCCAGAGACTACCCATATTTCTATACTTCCCAGAAACAAAAGCCAGTGGAGTTGCAACCAAACACAAGAGGCACTCACAATGTAAGAGATGAAGATCAATTGATGATTGGGATTCCCTAAAGAATCAAACATACACTTCGGGATTTTTTGTATATTTGTTTGCTTTGTGTGTGTGTATAGAATCCAAAAATAAATGCAACCATCTTAACCCTTTAAAACTAATTTCTACTTAAAAATAAATTAAAACTGGTAATTGTAAAATAAGCATAAATTAGTATGGATTTCATTATGAAGAAAATATTTTAACCAAAAAAGAAAGCAGGAAGAAAAGAAAGAAGAGAAGGGAGGGAGGGCAGGAGGGAGGAGATTTTTTAGAAACAACAACAAAAAATCATGAATGTATATGCAATTTGAAGGGTAAGCCTGACAGCTAGGATTTAACATGTCTCTCCTATTCTTTCATTTCTTTATCCAACATCTTTCTAAAGCTCAATCTATTTTCTTTCAGGAAATATGGTCTTTTATGCTTAAATAGTTCTTAAAGTTCTTAATATCAAAGTAGCCCCTAAACCATAAAGGTAGGAGATTTGATGACATATTTCATCAGAATTATAAATGAATTACCCACAGGTTGGTTGAGGGTCTATGACAAAGACAGAAACATTTTTGTAAATTTAGAAAACTGATTTTTTTTTCAATCTAATCCTGCCTTAAGGATAAAACACAACCAAATTGGAGAATCAGTAACTGACAAGCCTGTTTGCATATAGTGACCTTCTCTCCTTGTACTACAGGAAAACATTTCCACCTAGAGTCCTTTCACAGAATATCTAGAGACCAAATAAAATCAACCATAATGACTACCAGAACCAGATAATAATCAGTTTTTAATTGAAGCATCAAGCCAATTAATTTTTGACAACTTCCCATCACTTCTTCTTGATATGAAGTTTCAGAGGACTCAAATGATTTTCAGGTCCATGGTATTCCTGTAACATTTCAATGTTGTCTTTTTAAAACACATTTATTAGAGAGGAAAAAATCTTTAGAGATGGAGTCATAAAACTGAATTTGAGATTACAAACCGACATTCAGTTAAATGTCAAGAAATAAAATGTCTTCTGCATCATGATATATAGATTCTTTATAATACTAGCAGATCTTTTGGTTTCAGACAAGTGAGCCACATGTATTTGTCTTGGTTAATTCAATTCAGTAAGTGATTTGTGTCTATATATGCAGATAACTATGTTTAGATGAGTAACTATCATTTTTTCACATGATAAAAATTTCCAAACAGCGTATTTTAAGAACATAAACCATCCTTTTTTGGTATTTCAGCAAGATATATACTCTTGCCTTCCATACAGAGCTATATCCAAAGTACATGAATGACAAACTTTATATAAATCTTCCCTAAGATGATGTTATGTACTGTTCTGGAATTGGAAAACAATAAATTGTCCTTCTTCCATTTCTGCTAAATTACACTTATTATCTAAAGATATTAACAGATTTCATTTAATTGATAATAAATGCCCTACACATAAATGATAACCAAACCACTTCAGCCATCATCAACAGGCAATCCATTCCGTTTAAATTCTTAAGGCAAACTACTTGATAGTATCTCCCAAAACATTTTACTGATTTACAACAGGAAGTGCTTCATTTTTTTTTTTTCACCCTCACACTCCAACTCTATTAGAAGTAATGCATGCTTCTGGGCAACGATGATAGCACACTGAAGAACATCTCCTTTTAAAATGTTAACCACTGCTTCCCATTGCTGAAAAATATTTTTCACTCTTTCAGCATGTGGCCCAACATATCGCAATTGATGGATCTCGCATTTATTCAGTGTTCCTAGAATATTCCACACCCCACTGTAATAGTTTGTCTTCCTTTAGCATTATTCTGTAGGAGATTTAACATCACAAGTCGTGTTTGTTAACAAGCACCTTTAGAAGACCCTGAAATTGTATTACTAAGAGTAAAATGACCATATATGGTATGCACAAACACAACACGACACACTAAAAAACACATACACTGCAGGGTAGCTGTCACACATGGGGTAATCACACCAAGCAAACACAATAAGCACTATTCTGGGGTTTTTGGTTAGATACAACTATCAAACATATTCAGTGACCACTATGCCCAAGGCATTACCTAGCAGAGATGAGATTTGTTAGCGGCTTGAGCAAACTGGATTATGTCAAAGACAGTGTGAAATGTGAAATACATCTTACTTCATCAAATAATCTTAACTCCAAGGCCATTTCCCAGCCCTCTCCCCGCTTCAAACACACAAGCTTAACTTCACCCTCCTTCCTTCCCTGCTGTTCCAGACATGACTTCTTCTTATCCTTCCTTTCTCTCTCCTCTCAAGTCTTTCAGCAGCTTCTCAGAGCCAATCCCTTGGGAAGGAAATCAGTAAATCACTGAACCGGGAGACTTCACCGCCAGGTGAAAAGGATAAGAGAGAAAACCAAGAGGGTGTGGTACTCTTTTTTTCTCCACCACACCCCATCCCTTGAGTCTCGCACTCCAATCCACTGCGGCTCAGAAGGGGCACAGCGGGTCCCCTCGCTCACCTAGGGGCAGCCCGGCCCAGACCAGCCACCCTGCGCTCTCGGCAGAAAACTTCCCTTAAAGCCGGCAAATATTCACGAGAGGTGGGCAAAATTAAGGGTTAGTTGGAATACACATTCCCCGGAGCACCACGGAACAAGACTGTAAGGAACATTTAGATATAGACCCCATAGACTCGCTCGCACCTCCACTGCCTCCCACCTTAGGGATTTGGTGAAGAATTAACAGAGAACCAGGTGCGAAAGGTGACAGCAGAAAGAGGGCATTACCTCCCAGGGCTGCCCTCAGGGCGAGGGCCGGGATCGCATCCCCGAAGTGGCTCTGGTTCAAGGCACAGCTTTCCAGAGCTCAGTCGGGATTCCGACCCGCGTCCCCGCGGCACTGCGCTGAGCCGGGACGCACGCTGGGACTCCGGCTCCCGTCCCCCGCCCTAGCCCGGCTCGCCTCCCCCTGCCGCGCCGGCTCTGCCACCCGGCGGGCACGCTCGCTCCCCGCGCTCGCCCCTCCGCCTCCCGGTGCCCCCACACCCACCGGCTCCGCCGCGCCCTCTGGGAGCCTCTAGCGGAGGCGAAGGGAACCGCAGCCTTCCCGCGACGCCAGGGCTCCGACGCCGGTAGCAGCGAGCCGGCCAGGCGGCGGCGTGGGCTTCGCGCGCCCCCCAATCCGCTGGCCTGATGCTGCCGCCGCCTCCACCTGCCCACCTGCCACGGGCTCACCTGCCACTGTGTCCTAGCTTCGCTCACCGGCGCCCATAGCTTTCTATGGCAACGAGGGGGTGGGTCTGCTGTGTTAAAGAAAAAATAAAAACTCTCTGGAATAAAACCGAAAAACCAAATCCACGATATAAATCAGGCTCAACAGACGACCCAGCCCGAAACCTATTTTCAATAGATGCCCAAAGTGTAAGGAGACGACACTCCCGCGGCTTCCTGCCTCCCAAATGGGCACCAGCAGCGCCGGCCGCTACGGACTTGCCTGCCCGAGTCCTTCGCGCGGGTCGTGCAATCGCGCGGCGAGGCCCGGGGATCACCGTAACTTGGCTCGACCCTCCTCCCCTCCCCAACACCTGTCTTAAGTTATTCTCTCTGCCAAGTCAAGCAGAGGTTTGACTCTTACCTTCAGGTGCTGTATATTCTCCTTCGTGTCCTTAAAATCCAAAGCCAAGGGTGCGACGCACACAAGTCCAAGGGCTTTTCCTTGACTTCTCCTACCTCAGCTTTTCCTTTCAAAGGGTTCGGGAGGGGGTGGCGGTTAAAAAAGCCCTCACGGCGGAGGCTCGGAGCCTTCGCGCCTATGGAGAGGAAGATGGGGACAGCCTTGCTGGCATCCGGAAGCCTCCCGGCCCCTCCTCGGCCAACTTGGCCGCCTATTCAGTATTCTTCTGTAACCCCAGACACTCCAGTCAATTCCCCGGCGTTCGGCAGGATATTCCCAGTTGCCGCCTCTCCTCTCGCTTTCTCTCGATAATTCTCCTCCCCCTTGTCTCCCCTCAATTTGGGAAACCTTCTACTCTCTGCTCGGATTAGGTGGGGACAAGGCGGAGAGGCGCTGTCAGAAAAGCCGCTCCAAAGGCACAGCTTCGGAACCCGGTCTCCACAGGAAGCCGCAGCGCGGAGATGTCTGCGCTGAGGAAACTTTGAGGGAAGGCAGCGACCGCCGAGCGGGGTTGGGCGGGCGGCGGGCAGCGGGCGCCAGGTGAGGAGGTGGCGACGCGGAGGCTGCACGCAGGAGGGACACCGGGCGGGCGGCAGGCGGCTGGGTCTCGGCTGCCCCTCTCAGCGCTCGGGCCGCGCACACACAGACACGCGCGCACACACTCCCGCGCGCGCGCAGCAACACACGCACGCCCAGCCCTGCGCCCGCGGCCCCAGGCCACAGGCGAGCGAGAAGTAGGGAGAGGTTAGGAGGGGCAGAGGCTCCAGGGATGCAGAAGACGGAAGATTCAATCAGTCCTCACTAGTTAGCACTTCCTCTCTGCACGCCTTCAAGTCCGTTTGCCCATCTCTCTGTTCCCTACCCTGACTGGCATCTTTACTCCCAGCTTTTCTTGAGACCGGTTACTCTCCTTCTGAGGTCGCTGGACTAAAGATTAACCCGATCCTCATCCCCATCCTCTGAGGGCCACCGCGGCCCCTTCAATAGCAGAAAATTTAAGCGGTTGCAGCAGCTCGCTAGGGAGCTGAGGGGCTCCCCGAGGTCCTTAGAATAGAGGAGCCTGTGTATGGGTTCCTGGACACTATCTCCTCTCCTCCCGCCTTTTCTTCCCAATTCCTTATTTAACATTTTCACCAAAGAGCCCTCTGGAAGCTCGCTTAAATATTTTTGAAAGGAGCTCCTTCGAGATTTGGGATACCTACGTTTTGGAACTAGGCTAATTTGGGGTCTACGCTTATATTGTAAACTGGACGGTAGCAGGTGAACAGCTCAGCTGGAGAAAGAGGAGGGATTAGGAGTCTGGAGACCCAGCCCCTTTAGCAGCCATTTCCAAGGTTTTGCGTGAGGAGTAGCTGCCCGATCTTTGCCTAGCTCCAGTCCCAACTTCTTTTTCTTCCTTGGACAGCCAGGCGGAATCAGTGGGTGCTGCACAGTTGGGGCGCCCCAAGTCGGAGAGACGTAGTTCTCAGAAGCGTCCCAGGATCATCCACAACTACCAGGAAAGGAACCTCGCAGAAGGAGTTTGTTCTACTGATCCTGGACTACAGGAATTGCTCACGGAGAACAAACTTGCCTTAAAAAAAAAAAAAAACCTTGGCTTGCCTTTGTGCTTCAGTCTCTGTGCCAGCAGAGTGTTTCTCTGCCTTTCCAAGTGATGGACAGACAAGATTGCTGAGGGTTTCTCCACTTGGAGGGTTCGAGACTGTGGCTTGAGACCTGCGGCCGAAAACGCAAAGTTGCACTGTGTGTAGAAATGCTAGGTTCCTTGCACCCTTGCTCCTCCGCGGGACCCGCTTGCTCTGCCACCCTCACCGTCTCCTTGGAATAACTTCTCCGAAGCAGAGGACCTCTTGACTGTTCCTCTTTACGATGGAAGGGGCTGATTTTGCCGGTCAGACTGTACATGAGCGCCAAACGTGGGGTCCTGGAGCGCAGAAGTAAAATTTTGTACCAAAGTTGAAACTTACAGCTTTAAAAAACGCGCAAAGCATTCCAAGGTGAGCGTTGCAACGCCCAGGGGCTGCATGCAAACCAGTAGCTACAGGCTGGGGTCTGAATTTCAGAATGAATCTGCTTTAGATTCTGTCTGAATTGACTCTGGTGGAAGCACTGCCGGAGAGAGACTGCCGTTGTTAGAAGTGATGGATCCACGGAAGTTGCCTCTTGGTAAGAGCACGCCACTGGAGACATCCTTCTGCTCACTTGCTCAGCTGTTCAAGGCTGCTAATAAACACGTGAGGAGGGAGTCGGAGTGCGTGTGTCCAACACCTGGACATAAATTCTGATGCAGTTAAGGGAAGAGATTGAAGCCTGCTTGAAGGAGAAGTGAATAATGAATTTGGTGGTGAGATGCTAAGGAATAAAAAGAGGCATTTTATTACTGTGTGTGTTTGTTTTCCAGGAAGAACTTTTTGGGTTTGATGTCCCAAGATGGATTTTGGACATAAACTTTTTGCATCATTTCAAGTGAAGGGTGGTCAGCAGTGTTTGCGAACCTGGTATGAATCTATAAATTGTGTGTTTGCCACAAGGTTTGATACTTCTTCGGTTTCTTGTCCTTATTGCTAATAAATAAATTGCCGTTCAGATAGTGACATGGGAATAAATTATTTCCAAAGAAAGTCATCTTTAACTTAAGATTTCTGCTTATATAAGCCTATAAATTAGCAATAAAGGATTGTGTTACACTATTAGATGTGTATTACAGACCTATAATCAAGAGACACCTTTGGTGAAATAAAATTCACAGTTTAGAGTCAATTCCCCCCCCCAGACCCCTGGCTTGCAATTCCTTTGATGATAGTTGTTTAAAATAAATAAACATAGGTCATTTACATATTCCTTAAGTTTAATATCTGAAAGGTGCCTTACAGTGCTGGGAAATGTTGTAGAAAGTCATGTGACAGACATAGAAGAGTCTTTTTCACTTGCCTTGAGTTTTTGATTTATATAATGTGTGGGCAGTAGTAGTGGTAATCAGTAGCGTAATATTCTTGACATTTAAGCACCTTCAACAAAGTGAAAAAACTGCAGATTTGTGGCAGCTCTTCAGAAAAGAGGATGAGGACAGGATTCACCATTTTACCCTCACTTTCCACACTTGCTTTTATGGGGAAAACAGTTGACAATAAGCAAGAAAAGCAAACCTCAGAATTAGGGAATTCATATTCCCTGTATCATTACATCTGTTTATAGAAATGAGAAGAAACTGTTGAGAATCAAAGGTCCTATCAGGTCCAAGAGCCTTCCAAATCTTACCATCATCATGAAATAATGACAGCATTATTCTAGAGTATTTCTTTATAATCTTTGAGAAGTGAAATTTGAATTTAGTGAATATGATTTCTCTCTCAGTGGAGACTAACTTTAACTTCTTACCTACTCAAGTCTTTTCTCTATAAAATGTATCTTCAGGACATTTGATATTTCTGTGGAGCAGAGCATTTAATATATTGATGTAATTGCTTTGTTTAGATCTAAGTTATTGTGAAAAGTAATAATTATTGTTTTGCTAAATGTGGTAACAGTATTGAATATGAAATTTTGATATGAATATGAAAAAATAAACTTTTATTGTTTATTTACTGGCATGCTTTCCCACTCAACTGTGAGCTTTGAGAGCAAGGATGGTCTTACTTACATTGTTGTTTCCCAACATCTAGTATAGACTATAGTATATAATAAAATAAATGAATATAATGATGACAATCATGATGATGAAAGCTATCATTCAGTGAGAAACTATGTGATATGGTTTATGGTATCTCAATTGATACTCTGTAGAGCCAGCGTACCTAAATTTTATATGCTCAAATTATGGGGAGACTGAAGGTTATGGATATTTATCTAACTTGACAAACCTATCTTGTCACAATTGAGTTAGTATAAAACCTAGATAACATATGCCTGACCAAAGACCCCTCTGTTAACCACTTTGCTTTATTCAAGTAGCCAGGCATCCACATTTTCAATTGTTCAACTTTAAAGGGACCTCATATTTTTTAATGTTGAATAAAGGAATATGAAAAATTTAGAATAAACTCCTTAGCTTTTAAGCAATCTATTGAATGTATATCTGAATGTAGGAACATTGGAACAGTTTAGTTCTCTTATTGTATTAAAATGTGATAGAGTATTCATGACATTATTACCATGAGAATTCTGAGTTGCAAATTTCCTTGAAGAGTTCTGCCTCTGTGAATTTATGGTTACAGAAAACTTTTTATTGTTTATTTTCCCACTGATGTCTTTATGTTGACAAAAGGAAGAGGATGCAACTAGAAAGTTTAAATTATGTAAGATGAGTAAATTCTAGAGATCTGCAGTACAACAGTGTACCTATAGTTAACAGTATTGTATTGTACAGTTAAAAATTTGTAAGAAGTACAGATTTCATATTCAATACTGTTACCACATTTAGCAAAACAATAAAAATAAAAGCCTCAGAACACAGACAACACTGAACATAGAATAACAGAGGACCATAGAAATGCAGTTGTCATTTCCAGCAGCTAATATTACAAAACATATTTTTAAGCTTCATATTTTTATTGATATCTATGCCATGAGAAACTATGCTGCCGTGGAATAGAATGTGGAAATTCTTTTCATAACTATATGATAGTAAAAATCCAAGGTTCAGCAATGTGCTTTATCCAGAATTCATAAAAGTGGGTTAAGGTTGTAAACTAAGTGGCCAGGTGGTGTCAAGAGTAGAGATGAGATTTATTATGTTCTTTTGATTTTGAAATTATGAAAGTTTTACTTTTCAAAAGAGAAAAGAATGTCTTTGAGTGGTTGCATAGAAAGAAGAGTATAACAGATGCATCTCCTCCTTTGCTTAAAAAAAATTTTTTTTAAAGGTAGATGAAATGTGCCTGTGCTGATGAATCTAACCTATAGGTTTGCTAATTCACTTCCTTTTACCAGGGCAAACCTTGAGAAAAGAAGCAAAGGGAATTGTGTTGGCTTAGGATACTATAACAAAATACCATAGCCCGGGTGGCTTAAAAGCAAAAACATTTTTTTTTCCTCACAGTTTTGGGATGTCCAAAATTAAGGTGCTAGCAATTTGATTCTTGATGATGGCTCTCTTCCTGACTTAAAAACAGCTGACTTCTATGTCCTTACATGGCCTTTTCTTAGTGAGTATAAGGTGGGATCAAAGAGAAAAAAAGAGATATTTCATCCTCATTTTATAAAGCTACTAATGGCATCATGAAGGCCCTGCCCTGGTGAGCTTTCTACCTCCCAGAGGCCTCAACTCCAAACGCTACCACAGTAAGGGTTAGGACTTCAATATACATGAATTTAGAGAGACTGGGGACAATATTTAATCCATAACAGGAAATGACCAGGTCTAACCTCCTTGTAAATTGAACCTTCTCTGAGTAAATAGACTAATGATATGTATAAGAAAGAAGAGGGCTGGCATTTCAATGTCCTTAGATGGATGTCTCTGGCTAAGGATTACCTATAATTGATAGAACCAGGTCAATGAGGCATGACTCCCTGGAGAACTTCATACAGCCTGTCCAACTCTGATGTATGAAATAAGATGTTTCATAACAGAAATGCTACTCACTGTGTGAGAAACCACACACACCTCATTTGGAGACCTTATATGTCTGGATTAGTGGGACGTGTGTATTATAAGAAGGAAAGATCTGGAGAGCCATTCTTAATAAATCTCGTGTTTGTTCCCTTGAAATAATTTAGGTTAGTACTACTTATGATCTCTGACAGTCTAATTTGAAAAATCTAGTTTTATGAAAAAACTCAAAAATTTGCTTAATTAAAATAGTGAGCAACCTTTTTGTACACCTTTTATGTTTTAGACATATTCTAAGAGATATATTCTAGATTTATTGATATATTTAATACTAACATTAAACCTATTAATTATTATCTTCATTTTAAAGATGAAAAACAGTTACAGAAAGAGCAAATAACCTTGCTAAGGTCATATACCTATTTGAATGATACAGGCAAAGTTTTAATATCGATGGTCGAAGTTCAAAACACAGCTTCTTAACCTATACTAGAAGGTTCTGTGTTATCTGTAAGGCCTAATAGAACAGAAATTTGGCTTTATTTCTCACCACAGAACCCCAGGCCAGAACCCCAGTACATATCTCCTAACTGGATAAAAACTATGGATGGTGAAGAGAGAAGCACAAATGGCAATAATACTAACAGAGTATCCTCTACATACCACAAACTGTGCAAATTGCTTATTTAATTTTCACAACAACCCCAAGACTTAGGCAACATTACTGTCATTCTACTAATGATCAACATTAAGCTAGTTGTTTCCTAAAGTCTTACAATCATTCAATATAAAAACAAAATGTAGACCTGAAACCATTATACCATACTGCTTTTAACTTAATCTATTATTTTAACTATACTGCTGTGTTTGGAACTAAGTCACTTGGTTAAAACCCTGTCACCATTCTAGTGTTTTAGTTCAAAACACATATTACTGTAAAATGACAGAAAACAAAAAGTTGGAATAAATATCTTTGTAAGCAACTAGAGTGTTTTGCTGAAGAAACTAATTATGTGATTTACCACTTGCCATACTCTGAAGATAGGTGGATGCCCTGGTGACTACTTTTGACATTTTTTTTTTGACAAGAGGGGAAATCAGACAAGGTAATATGATTTTTAAAAAGCATAAATGTTCCTGTGCTTTTATAACTTTGGCCAGTTTGATTTCTTACATAGAAGTGGTGCTTGTTTTCTTCAACTGTCTCTCAGTCAATCAGCAGACTCATAAGCCATCCTGTAAAATTTCAAAATGCCATCCTCTATAATGCATTAGAAAATGAAACAGCAGGGTGGCGCCTGTGGCTCATCAAGTAGGGCGCCCACCCATATACCGAAAGTGGCGGGTTCAAACCCGGCCTCGACCGAACTGCAAAACAGAAAAATAGCCGGGCATTGTGGCAGGCTCCTGTGGTCCCAGCTACTTGGGAGGCTGAAGCAAGAGAATCACCTAAGCCCAGGAGTCAGAGGTTGCTGTGGGCTGTATGATGCCACGGCACTCTTCTGTGGGCGATAAAGTGAGACTCTGTCTCTAAAAAAAAAAAAAAAAAAAAGAAAGAAAGAAAGAAAGAAAGAAAATGAAACAGCAAATAGAAGGCTTTCACTTCTCCCCTATTTTAAATTTTTCTTTTCCTTAATTTCCCAACATAATTCAGTGCTTGGAATGGGAGTCAAAACATGAGACTGGAGTTGTCATCTAGGGTCCTTATGGTGCTCACATACATGGCCATGGAATTTGACATTCACTCTGACAAAGATGGGCACCTTATATACAGTTTGCCTCTAGATTTGTGTGTCTCTGTGTAATGGTTCATTTGCAGACATCAGAGGTGGACCTCCTGGGTTTGACACCTGGCTCTGACACTTACTAAGAGTTGTTCAAACTCTTCCAAAAAATCACCACGGGTGCTATAGGAGAACATACACTGGGGCCATGCACATCATTTTAGAAGACACTAGAACAGAAGGGAAATACCTGGAAGTTCAGGGAATGCTACCCAGAGGAATGCCTTCTAAGCAGAATCACAAAGGCAGAGTGAGCAGTAGTCTGAATATGCAGAGAGAGAAACCTATGCAAAGTTTTAAAAAAAAATGGTACTAGGCAAGATTTGGCACGCAGAACAAAAAAAAGGGGGAGAGAGTTTGCTACCTTTGAGGAGACTGCAGATAGATGTTTAAGATAAAATTTAAGCAATAATTAACCCCACCCCATGGCTGGTAATGTGACTATAAGGGAAGATAGGGCCTTTATAGAAGTAATTAAGTTAAAAAGAAGCCATTAGGGTGAAACCTAATCTAATCTGACTGGTGTCCTTATATAAAGAAGAGATTATTTCACCTCGGGAAACACCCCAAGTGGACCATGTGAAGAGGCAGGGTTGACTGACTATGTACAAAGGAGTGAACCATGTAGAGAGGCAGCAAGAGGTCTTCCATCTGCAAGTCAAGAGGCTTCAGAGGAAAGGCTTCCAGCCTTGAAACTGAGAAAATAAATTTCAGCTGTTCATTCCACCCATTTTGTGGTATTTTATTGTGACTTATCAAGAAGGTAGAAAGGGAAAGCAACTAAGGGATGGCCCTGGAGAAGTCAGCTCAAAACTTGCTGTGATGGTATTAACCTTCAGTGTCGTAAGATCACATCAGAGGAAGAAGAATGAAGAAGGGCAGAGGAGGCCAGCTAGCAAGTAAAGATGTCTGTCTCCTAAATTAAGGTCGTGAGCACAGATAGGGTAAGAGGTGTAGAAATTCTGAGAGGTGAAAAAGGTACAAATAACAGGATTGAAGGGTTGAGCTCACATGAGTAGCAGAGGTGAAGCAGAATTATAGAACCAAATGGTAATATCATTTTCCAAAGTAGAAAATAAAGGAGATAAAGGAAGGAAAGGTTTTTGTTGTTGCTGTTGCTTTTTTTTTTTCTGTTTTGTTTATTGTTTTGGGTGTTGTGGGGGTGGATTTTTTTGCTGGTAGATAGTTACAGAAAATAATTTAATCACTGTACGGTGACTGATACAAATGAACACATTACAAAAGTAAAAAAAAATTATATAGCAATGTAAGGAAACAATGTAAGGAGTGTCTTAAGGCAGTATGCAGTTAAGTATAAAGGCTTAGGTTTTAAAAAAGCCTATGACTATAGAGATATGGGATTCCCTAAACAGGAAGATAAAAAAAAGATTTTCTTCTTTTATTTAATAAAAATATTAAATATTGAAACTGGTTTCTTAGGGATGTAATATTTGGGAATGAGAGGATGAATGGAGAGAAAGAGAAAATAATAAAGATAAAATGGACCAAGATATCGTGGGACTGGCTATTCATGCACATGAAGTGAAAAAGAAGTTGGGCAAGATGGATAATGGTAGAACATAGTTAGAAGTGCTTGTGAAACTAAATCTGAGTAAAAATGTAAAAGGTCTTGAATTCTGAGATAAATATGGGGATTTTAATTATCTTGACTATACTGGGAGTTGGGTTGAGCAATCAGTAACTTCCATGACTTAAAAAATATAGCGCTTTATTTCTCTGGTAGGAAAGAAGTCTAACGGTGAGAAGTTCAGTGTAGATGTAGAGGCTTTAAGTTGTTGTATGTTGTTGTTCTGGTAGATATGACTTCTCTTCCCCAAAGTGATTTTCTAATGCAAGAATTCAGTAGAAACTTCTGTAATCAAGTAGAAGATAAAAGAAGGTAAAAAGGCAAGATCAAGAATATTTCACACATCCCTCTGCTTCACTTGACAAACCTAAAAAGAAAAAGAAAAAAGACAGAGAATGTCCCACACGGTATTTCTGCCAACATATCAGAACTGTTGGGCAGTCTGGAGAACTATTCTCTTCCAGCCATGCCACAATATGCCCAATTGATAATCGGAAATTTTCATTGAGACCTAACTGGAAAATAAAGGTTCAAGATAGAGGGTCTCTACTCTCTGCTACTGGTTATTTTTGAGTTAAATTCATTTTCTCTAAATAATTTTATGCATCTCGTTATTGTCCTTAAGTTTCTAAAGATTTTTTTATTATATTATTTTATCTTAAATGATAAACTTTATTTCTTCTCACTAAAATTTGATCTTGCCTAAATAGTTTCAAATATTAATATGTTCAGATATTTTAGTTGTTCATGCTTTTCGTTTTGCAAAAGTAGATAAAAAATGTTTTCATCCATAAATCATGATTATATGAGTAATATAAACAGAAGTCTCAAATAATGAAATCTTCATGTGATAATGCCACATGAAATACTATGGTTGACAAGAGTACAAAATAGCACAAAAGAAAACATTTGTCATCCTAAAAATGTACAGCTTCCAAAATATTTTAACCAATACAAAATTTCTGTAATTTTTGTTTTTAATTTCCACACTTACAGAATTATGTCTCCTAATAGGATAATTGTGGAGAAATTCTTGCTAAATTTTTATTCTAAAGTCTGTATCACAAAAAAAAATAAATAAATAAAAATAAAGTCTGTATCATAGCATAAAAATTTCATCATTAAATTGAACGTTGTATAACATATTTCAATCCTTTGCCAGTAGTTGTTTGGTTTTCTAAAGCTTTGCAAACAATAAGAAGACAAAGTATAGCTTCTATTCCAAGAAGTATACTGACAGTAGGATGAATGTGAGTCTCTTTGAAGGAGTGGCAATGCTCAAGTGTTCTTAGAGGAGAGATGAAGCAACATGGTGAGAAACTCACCTGCTAACTGTGTTGACAAATTTCAACAAAGCTCTGATCCACTTGCCCAGTGCAGTAGATTTTTGGAGAGAAAAATAAGAGTGCATGGTAAAATTTTAGTCAATGTATTATACTTATTTTTCTGGGATACAAGGTTTTTTTGTTGTTGGTGGTTGCCGAATCTTTAGGGTAGTACTTGCTTTAGCCTCTCAAGCAAGTTGAACAACAATATCACGCAGACCACTTCTGTTCCTTTGTTTCACAATGTAGTTCAAATTTTTGAATTATCACGTTTCACAAATTCTTAAATGGTAGGCAACCTTACTAGTAAATAAATTATGATTGGCTTTTTCTTTCCTCCATCAAAATAAACCAATATATAAATAACTACGAGGCCACAGAAAAGAAGAAACCCAAGCATAACCTAGCAAGGGAGAGAGGAGGAAGGAAGACAGAGAGCCAGTAGCAGGATCTCATCTGAAGTGTTCGACCAGAGGAGGGTATTCAAAACACGAAGGGCTCGACTACCCATCAAAATGTGAACTTTACCTTAGAAAGGACAACAATGTAACCTAAACATGTATACTTGCATATTAATCTGAAATAAAATAATAATAGCAACAACAATGACAATAAGACAATCAGACCCCTCTAGCAGTGCTCAGATTATTTCTACCAAGACTGGGTTATGGGATGGGATGTGGGAGTGGGGGGTAAGTATTTGACTCTGTTAAATACAGAACAATCTCAATTAGCTACAAATGACTCATCCCTAATTATTGTATTTAAGTTATGCAATATTGTGTTTGGCATACATATAGTGAAATGATTGTTACACCTGAGCAAATTACCGTACTCATCTCATGCCTCACAGTTACAGTTACTTTTTTTTTTCTTTCTTTCTCTCTCTCTTCTTTTTTTTTTTTTTTTTTTTGCAGTAAAAGCACCTGAAATCTACCCTGGGGGTGGAGGAGAAAGGGGATCAGGTTATGCTGGTCAAATGCTACGAAGCTGCACTATGTTAAGTAAAAAGACGTCTAATGTATAGCATGCTGACTAACTATATTAACCATGATTTTTAAACAAAATTATCCTGTATTCTGCTTCTCCGACAGAATACAGGCATGCAGCAGAAACTTTGATAGATTTGTCAGCGTGATCTAGGATGTTCAGCACCATCTCATATATTTTCATTATTGATGATCTGTACATATGCAGGACCACAGAATTTTATTAACATAAATCCTTGGCTCTTGATATATTTCACCATTGTTCTATCCATGGCCCATGTTCTAAAAAATATAATAACTTAATATTTTTATAAGAATATAATAGGTAACATAAACTCATCACCCATAACAGAAGCTGTGATCTTGAAAATAATTTCCATCTAACCACGTGTCCTTTCGTTCTTTAACTAACCTACCCTCCCATCTTCCCACAGCACCATCTTAACATCCATGTTCATCATTTGTTTTCCTTTTTATATTGTTTATATTTACATATGTTCTAAAAGATAATTTAATTCATTCGTTGACGGGTTGTATTTTCCATGTGTTACTACATTGCACATCTCATGCATTACACAATGGTTCATTTCTTTCAGCCACTGTTTTATGTGAATATGAAACAATTCATCAACTCTCCCACGATGGACATTTTTGAAGAATTCTATCATGACCAATCTTATATATATTCCCTGCTGTACCTGAACAAGTGAAATTGTTGGGTCATAGAAGATATACCTTTTAATAATAGAATATGTTTGTATGAAATGTTTGTACAAATTTACATTTATAACAGCAATGTATAAAATATCATGTGGATATAGTATCTCCATGATGAAGTTATTGTCAGATTTTTAAATTTTTATAACCAAAAGGGTATAAAATGGTACTTTCATGTAGGATTTGTTTACATTTTTGTGATGGACTTCTTTTTTTTTTTTTGCAGTTTTTGGCTGAGGCTGGGTTTGAACCTGCCACTTCTAGCATATAGGGCTGGCGCCCTACTCCTTTGAGCCACAGGCACTGCCCTGTGAGTGACTTCTTATTCTTGACGTGTCTGTATGTTCATCAGTCATTCTTATTCCCTCTTTTGTGAAATGCCTGTGACTCTTGTCCATTGTTTGGTGGGTTCTTAGTACTCTTCTTAATTTGTAGGAGCTTTCCACACATTAACAGTCTGCAAAGACACAAAAATCTTTTCATTTGTAATTGTATCATGATATGATTGTGATAAAATGACCTAGGCTCAAGAACGAACTAAACTTCTAAATAGGATACCTCCTCCTCTTTTATGGGTTAAAAAAACCAAAGCCCACCAAATATTGTGTATTGCATCTTTCATATTTACCTGAGAGATAATCAAGGAAAGATTAGTGCTGTAATAACTAGAAATCAATTATTTCCATTAGCCAACTCAAGCAAGAAACATGTACAAATCCTCAAAATATCCATGATTATATCCATAGTTTAAGAATATAGTCACTTTTACACTAAGTCATACAATGACAACTTTGCCCTAAATAAAACATATTCAGAAAAGAGATATGCTTATCACTTCTATAACACAGCAGAACATTGTCTTTATCACTGATTGTTATGAAAAATATATCCACTGAAGTATAGCAACAACATAAAGCAAATTGAAAACTGCATTGATGATTTTGTGCCATTTACAATAACCATAGCAAAATAAAGGACATTCTGTCAAGTATAGATTCGAATATTGAAATAAAATCAATACTATCTTATATATTTTTTTCTGGGCCATTAAATTTTCAGTGTCTTGAGAACTAGTCTGAAAAATAGTGTACTAGAATTCTATTTTTAAAAACTCAGTTGTTCATACAGTTTAAGGACATTTCAAAACTGTTGCACAATGTCTTACCTGCATATCCACTGCCTTGTCTGCCTAAGATCTTTCTGCATGTTCAATACTCCTGTTGGTTTCAGACTTACCTAGTTAGTGATATCAACTTACCATAAAAATTCTGACTTTATAATACAAAGGATTTTACACTTTAGTCGTTTTGTTTATTCAGTATCTTAATATTTTAGGAAGTAATTTATACATACATATCAATAAGAGTCAATTTTTTTGTTGTTGCAATTTGGCCGGGGCTGGGTTTGAACCAGTCACCCTTGGTTATATATGGGGCCGGCGCTCTACACATGGAGCTGCCCCTAAGAGTCAATTTTTTAAAAGAAAACTTTAAGTGGGAAACAATTACATAGTTTCCCTGCTTTTAAATGAAAATTCAAACTGGCAAACACTAATTTCTCTGCCTTTTACATCTGTGGATCATTTAACATATATGTAGCTTCCTAGTTAATTAAAGAAGAGTTATTTTTTTTTCCATTCTACCTTTATTTTGCCATTTAACTAAAATAATTGTAATAGCTATCCTCCATTTTTAAAACTATTCAGTGAAAAAGTCTATTTTTACTTTCTTTTGTTTGAAAAATAATATGCTTCCCCTTGGGAATGCAAATGCAAAAATATTTCCTGAAGACATCTCTGTCTTTCCTTTTTTTTTTTCTTTTTCTTTCTTTCTTTTCTTTCTTTTTCTTTTTTGAGGTAGAGTCTTTACTCTGTCACCCTAGGAGGGATAGAGTGTTGTGGCATCATAGCTCACAGCAACCTCAAAGTCCAGGTTCTTGGGCTCAAGAGTTCCTCTTGCCTCAGCCCTCTGTGTAGTTGGAACTACAGACACTCACCACAACACCCAGCTATTTTTATTATTTTTTAGTAGGGCCAGGGTCTCCCACTCTTACTCAGGCTGGTCTCAAACTCCTGAGTTCCAGCTATCACCCTCCTCAGTCTCCTAGATGCTTAGAGTCCCTGCCTTTCCTGACGGAATTGAGCGTGCTCATCTTGAGTTACCTCTTTAATTCACTCAGGCACCTACTGTTATTCTTGACAATTTACTGTTAGAATATACTTGCATAGATGTCTGCCTCCAAGACTGTCTCCTGAACTCTGTAAAGGCAGGAATAATAATACATGTTCATATATTCATTTCTCTAGTTCCCAGCAAAATTCATGGCACATAGTTGATGCTTATTAAATATTTACATGACTCCTTGACTAACCAAATGAATCATTATCTGCTATGTTATAATTAGATTTGTTTCTAGCATTCTAATATATATACATATATATAGTGCTGGCTTTAAATATCTATGTATATAGATATATAGGTAGTACTGGCATACTTTATTTATTTTCATAGAAACAATTTCTCATGATCAGAGTTCCCTCTATTGTAACCAATCATATAACTAACCTATGTTGATGGAAAGGATAGCCACACACTGTAGGAAAAGCCTTATGCCTCATGATTGTATTGACTAACCTTCACATGGATCTAGCAATGTATGAACTGATAAATCTTGCAATGGTTTCCAGTACCATTAAAACTGAGATTTCTTTTCAATTGTTATAGTTATAATTTCTTAGTCTTGTAATATTTATTGTGGACAAGCTCAATCGACAAAATGGCAGGGCTTAAAGATGATATAATAAAGTACATAGAGCACAGCTAGTGGTTTTACACACTTGAGTAGGCAGAATGATATCATGTAAGCAGAACTTTTCAAAACCTAAGTAGAGTCTGTGTAAGATATCCCAATTTTGCTTTTAATCAATCCTGTTGACATCTGAACAATTCAATGAATTAGTTTCTTTTCTTTATAGTGTCCTTCTATCTGTTCTTCTCTTTCAATAATTTAATTATAATCCATTTCTACTTGCCTTTCTTTTTAGCTGTGTGGGCTCCCTCCACCTCAGCTTCAGGTGTAAACAGATTTTAATTTGTTAGTTCATTGAATTACATTACAAAGCACTTTTAAATGCAACTTTAAGACTACCTTTAGAAAACTCTGAGAAATCATAGAGGACCTGATAGAGAATAAAAAGGAAGTTAGCAAATGTTTTGATTTGCCGAAAGATAGCAGGAATGAACATTGATAAATACAAGTTAGTTAAGAGAGGATCCAACCACAGGAAAAATAGATTTTTTTTTCTAATGATTTAAAATAAAATTTATAAAATATAAGAAGCACTAAACATACATTTTTCTAAGAATGGGTTAACATGTACTTATAAAAGAGGATATTATAATAATTTGGAGAAGAAGCTGGTATAGTGCATGAAAATATTTAATATATGCTTTACTTCTGTTTGAAACAGATGGTCATTCTGTCTTCTGGGCGAGAGCGCAGTAGCAGAATCATAGCACACTACAAACTCAAACTCCTGGGCTCGTGCAATCCGCCTGCCTCAGCCTCCTAAGTAACTGGGAATACAGGTGCATGTCACCATACCTAGATTATTTTCCTAAAGTTTTAGAGATAGGATCTTGTTTTGTTGCTCAGGGTGGACTTGAAATCATGTGCTCAAGTGACCATCCTGCCATGTCCTCCCAAAGTGCTAGGATTATAGGTGTGAGCCACCTAACAGTATATTTAACTTTTTTTTTAAAAATAAACATGTTTTATTGTTTATCTGAAATTGAGAAGTAAATGAGATTTCTTTCTTTTTAACATGTATTTTATTATTCATCATTACATTATTTCCCCCCCACCCCCTAGAGGTAAGACAATTTATTTACAGAAAAGAATACAGAAAACACTAAAGCTCCTGGTAGAGAGAGAGAATTCTAGTGGAGAGAGAGAAGCTCTCTCCGTTTCTCTCCCGGTCCTTCCCCATCTCCTCCTTTAGGCCTTTAGTCTCAGGGTATACATAGGTGCATGGGTTCCCTGGCCAGGAAACGAATGAATACAGTCCCTTCCACCAGGGGCAAGGTGAATGAATGTATCAATGAATGGCTACAGTCCATTCACAGAATTGAGGCCTAGGAAATTTACAAGAAATTGACCTAGGCATAGGAAATGGGGGTTCCACATTTAGTCCTAAGTGTGAAGTGAAGGAGACACCAAGGCACAGGTGTCTCCTCAGCAATTGTCCAGCCTTTTTGGCAATTGGAGCCTCTGGTGGAGGCAATTGTCCAGCCTTTTTGGCAATTGGAGCCTCTGGTGGAGGTTGGAGGTCCCGGTCCTTGCCTGTCATCCAGCCCGCTGGCTCTTCAGCTGGCTGCCGCACCACCGACACTGCCAAGGAGGAGGCGGCAGGTCCGCCAGCCCTGCTGAGCTGGCTCGGGCGCCAATTGTCCTGCATCAATTCTCCCTCTCTGAATAAAAACTCAAACTGCTGTTAGGGAAAAGGGGCAAAGACTCGATCTAACTGCTTCCTGCTGAATTGGGTGATGATAGGAGGGGGCAGTTAGGGTTTCTCCAGAGGGAGAGTGATACAGGGGTTCATGGCCTGGAACCATCTTTATTGCGTGTGGCTTGATGACATTTCTGGAAAACATAAATCTGATTAGTGTA